>CAUHTR010001139.1:0-83566 GCA_959609185.1 Schmidtea polychroa
TTTAATTATAATAATATTATTGCATCCAATTTTTCTTAAAAAACATTCGTATTAGCTTAGAAATATCATAGATGGGTAAGTTTTATTGAATTATCATATAGAACAATATTCGTGAATTACGAGTGTCTTCTATCAACCCTTTGGACTCGAGAAATCTGCGAATCTAGCAGTAAGAATCATAGCAAC
Source organism: Schmidtea polychroa (assembly GCA_959609185.1). Taxonomy (NCBI): domain Eukaryota; kingdom Metazoa; phylum Platyhelminthes; order Tricladida; family Dugesiidae; genus Schmidtea; species Schmidtea polychroa. Next base: position 187 of record CAUHTR010001139.1, read on the forward strand.
AATAGCGAGATTGAGTTACACTTCTAGCCATGGAAACAAATATAGGTCAGCGGAAACATCCCTATATTAGTAAGACGAGAATTAAGTTGCTAAATAATAAATGTTAATTAATTTTTAGTATTTGCTTTGTAATAATAATAAGCTTCTTTCAAATTTATTATTATTCCAAAATTTTATTCTATTTCAAACCATAAAAATTAAATGATAAATACAATTTCCCCGCCATCAATAATTATATTGGAACTCTTTTTTAAATTTAAAATATTTTATTAATTTAAAAAATTTTTAATTTAATTAAATTTATCCAATAAAACAAAGAAAATTTATTTTAAAAATAATTTAATTTCAATTTAAAATTTAAAAATCAAATAATTAAAAATTAAATATAAAATGGAAAATAATAACTTTTCATTAAAAGATAAAATAGAAGCCATTAGATTATTTGAACAACGAATACCAATAAAAGATATTGCAACACAATTCCAAACTTATGAAAGTACAATTCACTTTTGGAATAGAAAAAAAGATATTCTAATGAAAGAGTATCAAGAAAGCAAACCAAATATTTCCCCCAACGCACATTCAAATAAGATAACAAAATGTGAAAATAAAAAACCAAAGATAAGTGGCCATGAAAAACTGAAAGCAATAGAAAGATACAATAATGGTGAAACATTAATGTCAATTGCTTCAACATTGGGCATTAAACCTCCAACAATTATATATTGGAATAAAACAAAAGATGTAATAGAGAAAAAATTAAATAAAAAAGCAAGCAATAATTCTACATCAGTAGATGGAAAATAATAAAAATATTGCCAAACCCATTTCAATAAAATCCCCACCGATGAAACGCCCACTGGAAAAGGATATTGAAAATAGCAATAATCCTATTAAGAAACGAAAGGTGACCCCCTCAGTGACTGAAACAAGTGACAATGATTCTGATATCAAGGCCGAAACGCATCTGAATGAATGTGACGCGAAGGCGGAATATATGAAATATATGGAAATGTCAATGGATTTAGTGAGACAAATGGAACCGGGTTTCAATGATGAGGAAATGGAAAATGAAATAATGGAATTTTCCAACATGTTAAACAGTGAATATTTTACAAATATTTCCAATGTATATTTTCTTGCAAGAAATAAATTGTAAAATTGAAATTCCTATTTTTGTTTATTAAATGATTTTATAATAATAATAATAATAATAATAATAATAATAATAATAGTAATAATAATAATAATAATAATAATAATAATAATAATAATAATAATAATAATAATAATAATAATAGTAATAATAATAGTAATAATAATAATAATAATAATAATAATAATAATAATAATAATAATAATAATTATAATTATAATATATAATATATATATATAATATATAATAATTATAATTATAATATTTATAAAAAATAATAATTATTATTATTTTAATTATTAATTCGAAGAGATTAAGATATAAATTTTAAAGCCTTGTGAGAAAATCTTTTTAAAAATCAATTTACAATTAAAAGATTAAATAATTTATTGTTATTACGTAATTTATCTTAAATTAAAATTGTATATAAACTCGTCTCAAAATTAATTTATCATTAAATTATTGTTCTATTCCTAGCGAAAATATGACTCGTTTTTCTGTTGCCAGTGCAACTTTGTTTTGGTTTTTGTTAGTTTTATTTTTATTTTTAATATTAACCAATCAAATAGCCGATCAAATAGAGTCGATTTTGGATTGGACAATTATTAACATATTTTTTAATAGAATTTTCGGTTGCACACAAGCGGATGACGGAGTCATTGAGCCGGATAATGTAATCCAGAACTCAAATTTTCCATCAAAACGTATTGTACATGATTGCCACCTGACTAATGATCAGTATGCATTCAATGTATTGCCGGGTTCCGGTTGGGATAATCTCTCCAATCAAGAATTTGGACAGGTTTTGAAATTATCCTACAAAAAATGCAAATCTTCTAATGACGCCAGCTTTCTAATTCCCGATGAGGTTACTATGTCACCAGATATGATGTCCAATGTTCAATTGGATTCCGACCTAGTCTCACATTTTTCTAAATACGATTCAATGACTTCCAAATCTATTAATATTGAAGCAAACGCCGCAACACCAAATTATCAAGTCAGTGGATCGTTTTCAATGGAAAAGAAAGATGTTAAGAAAAATCAAGTAAGTTTAATAAATAATAATAATAATAATAATAATAATAATAATAATAATAATAATAATAATAATAATAATAATAATAATAATAATAATAATAATAATAATAATATATTATTAATTTTATTATTATTATTATTATTATTATTATTATTATTATTATTATTATTATTATTATTATTATTATTATTATTATTATTATTATTATTATTATTATTATTATTATTTTCTTTTATTTATTATGTTATAATCATCTTTATCATATAATATATCCTTAATATGTTTTACATATTTCCAGATGAAAGAAAAATCTGAAATTACCCATTCACAACTGAGATATGAACTTCACCACTTGGCCTTCCAGCCAGACAGTGAATTGGATCCTATCTTTCTCAATAGGATTATTGATATGGGAATAAATTTGGAGAAAGACAAAAATAATACATATTCCGAGTATTTGGCTGATCTGGTTGTAAGAGACTACGGAACTCATGTAATACGGTCTGTTGTCGCTGGAGCTATTCTTTCTAAAACTGATGTCCTCACAGGCAATTTTATGTCCAAATTTAAGGTATATAATTTTGATAAATTAACAATAATAACCTTTTTCAAAGCGTTTCATGATAGAAAATATATATATTTATATCCCTCTCTGATTTTTTATCAGTATACTTTGTATGATAACTCAAACCTAATAAAGGTTAGAAGAATAGAGGTATCTTAGTCAGGTGGTGGTTCGGATCTGAGATAGAATGTAATATGAGCATATTTAATTTATTCAAAAATTAATTTAATATATAAAAATAGTATTTCATAGAAAATGTTTATTACCTCATCTAGGATAGATCTCCCCTTCTAATTTGTTTTTGAAGACATTTTAAGTCCAACATTAGTCGGAATCTTTATCAATTAAAGGCATCACTCAATCATTTCTTTCACTTTTGTTTTATCAAATGGACTATTTTTTATTTTTATATGCTTTTATAATGCTCGAAGAACCTTTAAAATTTCAGGGAGTATCTGGTTAGGATCCAAATTAAACACTTAACTTAACTACTCACCCTATAAAAACATATTTATCCAAAATTTATTAAAAAGAGAGTTTGAAGACTATTAATCAGTATAAATCAGTGAAATTCACTTGAAAAAGGCAGTGCCGAAAATTCGTGAGTGTCAACAAACATCGATATATTACTGATTTATAGTCTTCAAGCTCTCTTTTAATAAATTCAATGGAAAAAATAATCAGTGTTGAAATTGGAAGAAATAAAATAATATTTATAATAATATTTATCTTATTAAATAATAATTTACTAAAATAGTTGATTGGTTTATGATATTATTAATAATATTTTATATTTTAGGGAAATTCAGTAAATATTTCAATTTCTGCCGCTGTGAGCATGAGAGCGGCTGTGGGAATTAAAATAGGTGGAAATTATGCAAATGATGAAACCAGCGCCAAGGAATATGAAAAGAATTGTGCAAGTTCAAGAATTCAAACCTTTGGTGGTGGACCATACGGTTCTAATTTCAAATTAAAAGATTGGGAGAAGACCCTTCCTACTAACCTCGTTACTATTGATCGTACTGGTGATCCTTTATATTATGTAATCACAAAAAGAAACGTACCTTATTTCAATGACAAAACAATATTTAACATCAACACATTGATAAAAGAAGCAATCAACAGGTATTATTTAGCTAATTCTCGACCTGGTAATTATAATTATTAATTAATTAATTAATTAATTAATTAAAGGATGTATGGACATTAAATCTGATAATTTTGATGAGAATGCTAACATTGACACTGGAATTTGCCAAAATCCGGAAAATGATTTTAAATTCGGAGGAGTCTATCAAACTTGTTATGGGGAGACTGATAAATGTAACAGATGGAATCAACTTAATCCTATCACCGGGAAATACTCGTGTCCGGACGGATTCGACTCTATTCAGCTTTACTTCTCATATCATGTAGATGATGGAACTGGCGTGGGAGTCGGCACATTTTGGTGTGCCCCTAATCAAAAAATATCAACCCATTCAACTGGATATTTATTTGGTGGGATTTACACCGATACCTATCCAAACCCTGTCACTGGGTCTTCTAGTTGTCCACAATATTTTCTGTCTTTGAAATTTGGACGTAGCGCAAAGATTTGCGTCTCACGGGATATAGAGCTCGGAATGAAAAATAGCCTGCCGTTTGGAGGATTTTTCAGGTATTTTTTTAAATTGTTTAGTTTCAAAATTGACGAGTAATATCGTTTGATAATATATCATTAACCTTGGTAAACTTTCTAAGCCAATTCCTCAAAGTCGAAAATGATAAATATCAAAAGATTCTTTAATAATTTATTTATTTGATTTAGTTGTAGCATGGGGAATCCATTAACACAGAAAAACAATACTCATACTCCCAGTAGATATTGGATAAAGTCCTGTGCCCCCGGTTTTTCTGCACATTTGGCGGTCGTCGAAATTAGTTGCCAGATTTCATATTGCATTAAGAGCAACGCATTAAAAGGCAAAGAAGAAATTCCTCTTTATCGGCCACCATTCATTAATGTAAGTTTTTCATTTAAAACAAGAAATTACAATTAAAATGTTACATTTCGAATTTTAAAATTTAAAATTCCAAATTAATTTTAACGCAAATATTTATATTACTGATAAATGTAAGTAATATTTGAATATAATTTATTTATAATAATAATTACCATGTAAAAATATGGTCAATTTTAATGGTAAATGCATCTTTTATTTTCATTTTAGGATCTGAATCACTGATTCCAAAATATTTTTGAGTCACCACCACTCACTTAGTTCCAAAACATACAACCCGATATCCCCAACGGTAATGGACTGCGTGACCCAGTGACAAATATACAATTTAATTAAAACCTAAATACTATTTATTTTAAATCCCATAAAAAGTTTATTTTAAGCAAAATCAACAATTTAATTGAGTTGGAATAGTGATTAAAGCTATTCACGGATTCGTCACTACGGACATAAAAAATGGTAATTTGTACGAATTTGTTGACGCAATAGAGGGGAGGGAAAGATAGGGAGTGTCCGATAAGAATATATATCCCTACTGTAATGCAAATCTAAAATTTTGCTGTTTTTAATCTTTTCGTGGGTGGCATAGTCCAAATGGAACTCAAAAGGTTAATATGTTTTGGCTCAGAAATGCTTCCTTAAATTTCTTCAGAGCCTAGATTCTAGATTAACATTTTTATTTATAAATTTAACCCAAATTTGAAGTGCAGCCTTTTTCTGCTTAAAATTCGCATTAAATAAAAATAGACTTTTGGTGAAAAAGATAAAAGATTTTACCGACATTGGAAGGGTGATAAATTAGTCAAGTTGACAGATTAGTAAAAAAGTCATGAAATTCTCAACTTAGGTAAAAATATATTCCTTTAAAACATTTTTTTATATTATTCCCTCTAAACTGTATAAATTCACGATTTTAATTATTACAAAATTAATTGTTTTGATTTAAAATTAATTTTTCACGTTTAAAAAAATTTTTAAATTAAAAATAAAAATTTTAAATAATATTCAGTGATGTTTTTGAACTATTTATATCAATTAAAGTAACAATTTTAATTTAAAAATTGAAATAATAATTTTATTTCTTTATTTGTTTAGATGGACAAGGGAGTAAAATTCAATTCTTTAAAGAAATTTCAAACTTCTTCCGGGATAAAATTGAAACTCTCCAAAATCGGAATTTGGAATAAAGTGAAAGATTCTCATTTCAAAAAATCAAAACTTGTGTTGGTTATTTTTGCTGAAGTTCTCCTAATTTTGGCAATTATTCTCGTCATTTTGGCTGTTCGTTGGTTAAAATCCCTTTAAAGAAAAATTTATTTTAAATAAAAATTTTTAAATTTTGTTTTAATTGATTATTTTTATATTGGATCAATATTTGGTTAATATTTTTAAATTAGTATCATTAGTATCCAGGGGCGGCTCAAGAAATTTTGTCCAACCCCCAGCGCCCTAGGCGAATTTTTATGAAGCGCCTACCTTAAAGAATGCCAACTGAAACATTATGTTTTAACAATTTAAATTTCTTAATTCAACGAGTAGGTATTTCATAATCAATTTTTTATTGAGTGAAATAAAAAATTTGTCCATTTCAAAATATAATAATATATGCAGTTTCAAAATACATAAATAATAGTACAAAATAATATAGGAGTGACAATTGTGAAAGAGAAAAATTAAAGATATCATAATAAATAATTTTTTTTATATATTCGAGAAATAATTTAGAAAAATAATTTTGCGCCCGAGGCGGCCACCTAATTCGCCTATATGGTAGAGCCGTCCCTGTTAGTATCATTCATATATATATATATATATATATATATACGAGTATTTTAACTTAATTCTTTTTGTTGGGTTATTATTGTAAAGCCGGTACCACGTGCTCTTTATTTAAATTAAAACCATGATACCCAACACGATATATTTTATTTAGTTTCACCACTATTTCTAACAATATTGTCAAGAATACTTTACTTTATTTGCACTTCAAATAGTTAGTGAAAAGGCAGGCATTTTCAGAGGAAACCCGCTTTTCTGGTACACCTTGAGTTAGCTTTACTCTTTTCACTTTGAACATCCTTTGAATAAATCTATTCCAGATTTTATCTTCGACCAACTGCAACTAATCACCAGTTTCCATGTTTTTATATTAGTTTCTCTCTTTTAAATTTTTAAAAATAAAACAATTAAATTAGGCAACAACATTTCCAAGTCAAAACAATTAAACGGACAACCTCTCGCCCTTATGTCCAAAGATTCTGTTCTAATTTGATTTTAAGAAATCTAAGATTATTACTAATTTTTGAGTAAAGACTAATCTCATTAGTTTTCTTAGTTACCACTCAGAGTTTCCACATACAAATTAACTTTATCTATTTTACTTAATTAATTTGTATTTTTTGAATAAATTTTTGGGGACCCACGCTGACTTAATATCATTGTACTTGTATTTGTCTCATTATTTTCCATTTCAATAAACCTATTTCCCCGCAATACGTCAGTTTTAAAGTTTATTTGCTTAACCCCTTGTGTGATTTGCCCGAACACAATTCGGGTAGGTATTTTGCTGACACAACGATTTGCTCGAACTGGATTCAGGCAAATCGTACACGAAACATTTTATAGTGATTTGCTCGAGAGCAGCTTGGGTCGTTCCCCCGCCAGTCTTGAGAACGCATCGCTCGCATTGAGTGACACGTGTCGTAATATGATCTTTTGACCCACTTTTTTCCAAGAGGTTGACCACAGAAGTGGTTAATATTTGTATTTGAATTTTGAATTTTTATAAATTTTGCAATTTTAATCGATTTGCACCACTATCTACAAACCCAAACACTCTCATATGAGGAGCAGACTAGGGGATAAAACTAGATTTAGGTAGAACTATTTTAATTTAGTAGGAAAAAATATATTAAAATATCAATATGTTAGAAGAAGACATTAAGAAATTCCAAAATGGAACATGTAATTGCAAAACTATAATGCTTACAATTGCATAATCCTAAAAAGGAAAGTATTGTTAGTTTAGACGATATTATTGATACAGATCACAAATACACACACATCACCTTAGTGCACTCACAAACATTCACGCATCTGTCATCCAAACATCGAGGTCATAGTAGCCTGACTATATAGTGTGTTTATTATTATCACCGAATATTATTATCATTATTATTATCATCGAATATAAAATGAAAGCCGGGCTTAAAAAAAGCCGAAGAGAGAGATCAAATTTAAAGGACTAGAATTACATTAGTCAGTTTGATCAGAATTATTATGCAAGGTACTATTCGAGTTATCAGCAAACTTGAGTACGTACAATCAAGTCGTAAAAAAGAATTGTGTGATATTACCTTAGAGTATCATTATTATAAAGGTTACCTTTGAAAGACTTATTGAAAGATTTTGAAATGGGAAATTATATCGGGGTGGTTGTCATTGATAATTAAAACTTTATCAATTTTTTTGGGTTGTGTTCCAACTGAAGGAACGCGCGCAATTAGTGAAACACTTAAAGAAACGAACTCAAAGAGTGAACTTGAATGGAGTTTCATCTATGAAAAATTAATTTAACCATTAATTAATTTCAAGTTAAGTGAACGGATCACTGCACTTTTTAAATATAGAAGCTCGAATGAAAATTGGTGGACAAAGTCTTTAGTAAAGCTTGCAAAAGACATTGTAAAGAATCAAATAGGGCTTTTAGGTTAAAAAGAAATATTTTTATAATTAAAAGAACGTGAGAAAGATGAAAGATTTCCAACAATGTGACTAAGAATCAAAGATCCAGGCCGTACATGTTGATTAATGGACCATAAAAAACGCATAAAAACATAATTTTCCGGCTGCATAATTATTTCAAATTGTTAAAATTTAAGCAATATGAAAATAAATTTTGAAAAATGATTTTATTTTTATTTGTTTGAATATTTTTTTTCAAATAAAATTTATCAACAAAAGTAAAAGAAGATTTTCAGTTGGAAAGATTACAACATCATCTATAATAATTTTTCTATAATAATTATTTTCCTTACTATATTCTTTATTTTTAAAGATTTTACAGTCACTTAAAAAATATGTTTGATAATTCATTAAATAAATTTTTTATTTGATATTCAATGCTTTTTCTAATGACAGATAAGTTATCAGCTTATTTATTCTCATCGTTAACATCTGAGAAACTTGACCTTGCACGGAATCGAGTGGAATAAAAAATCGTTCGATTCGACTAAATTACTTATCGCCACCGGATGACATTACAAATTTTAAATTTGTTTAGACTTTTTTGTTGATACAGGTATGATGAGTTTTTTATACCCTTAGTTTTTAAGATGTTAAATGTATTTATTTGATTAGAGCCATATAAAAATGTTATATATGGTGCAAACTGGTGGTTAATTATCAGAGATTTTGTTATCTGGTCACAAAGTTGATAGGTTCAATCCCAAATGTGGTCGAGTTTTTACATGGTACCAAGAAGCCATATTAACTCAAATCTCGTCAGCAACGTTCCTTCTAATTTTTCCTTGACATGTGCAGCAGAAAATTCATGTGGGCAATTATTTTTTAATAAAAGACAAACTGGGCAAACGTTTGGAAGAAAATAGTTTTTAATGAAAAAATAAACAATATTCCTTATTACATAATTCAACAGGTAATATATATATTAAAAATTATAAATAAAAATAAACTCAAAAAAACTTAAAAATTCATAATATTTTGATAATAAAAAATAGTTACAAAATTTTTATTTACATTTTTTCACGCCTATCTTTACCAAAATTGTAAAAAGTTCTGAAAATTTGCAAAAAATTAGAATAAATATCAGGTGAGCAGGAGATTGTATGACTGAGCGGGATTACAATTTTAGATGAGCGGCCGCTCAGCCACTCAGCTTAGAGTGAACGTTGCTCGTCAGCCATTAAAAATAACATCGAATGTAACTTTGAAAATGTTATTTTGATCAGTTAGTCTTTCGAAAACCAAAAAATTCGATTCATTAAATGTATTTTTAAATTGAAATTTCTTATCATATTTAAAATTAAAATTCAAACGAATTTCAGAAACAAAATCAAGAAATTAATTTCACCCAAAAAATTTATTCATCAAAATGAATTTTAGAATATATTTTTATTCTATTTTTGTTTTTTCGAAATGAATAATTTGAAACCGATGACCCCGTTCATTATTATGCAAACGGCTATCAGAATACTAAGAATAATAACGGCAATTAGAGCTTTCGTGAAAACCTTCTTGGGTTTCCTTTTCCATAATCCATCCTTAGAGAGAACAAGCTTCACCCCTGATGAAGTTTGGAATTGATTTACATTAGTCACATTTGGTCCGATGTCCATCTGAATAAAAATAGACAATTAATAAAAATTAATAAATATTTATATATTTATTTTTGAATATTTATATATACTTGAAAAAGACAGTGCCGAGAATTCGTGAATATCAAAAACATCGATATATTTACTTATTTATAGTCAAGCTTTTTAATAAATAATAATAATAATAATAATAATAATAATAATAATAATAATAATAATAATAATAATAATAATAATAATAATAATAATAATAATAATAATAATAATATAATAATAATAATAATAATAATAATAATAATAATAATAATAATTATTATTATTATTATTATTATTATTATTATTATTATTGATAGTAAAATATATAATTTATTTTACCGTAATAAATGGAGGCCGGTAGAGAGGTATTTCTTTGATATTTTTAAGAGAGTTGGCTTTTAGGCAATATGAAATTTGACAACTGTGCTCCAAAAATGCGAGATGGGACGAATAACCTGGGGGACAAGCCTTTTCCCAAGCCTGTGATCCTTTCGACTCATCGGCCAGCATCACATTACCATGCTGACAGCTACAAATATGCTCCATTAATATTTTGTCAAAAATAATTATAAATGTTCAAATCGGTTTGATGAAAAGAACATGTCACTTTTAATTTAAAATTTCGAGGATTTTCACCAATCCTTTCATTTGCATCTCAGATTTTAAACAAATAAAATTATTCTAGTGCATATTTTATAGCAAATAATAATAGAAATATTCACACAATTTGGTCACCATACAAGAATTATTTAATTTTTCAATTCACTTGACACTTATGCTATTTCTGGTCATAGATTTCACTGTCACATTTATTATAAGGACATCATTAAATTGATTCTTGTGCTGAATTACGACTCAATTCGTAGAGAGTTTGCATATTATTTTAATATATATAAATATGTCGGATACTATATAATATGCAACTTGTTGATAGAACTGCCAACAGAACCAAGATCTCACGACATAATATGCATGTTATATCGACATTTAATACAGAAAACAGTCGATATGCATAGAACGTCATTTCGGTACAAGGGGTTAAAGCCCGTTCTAATTACGAGTTGATTTTACGTTGAAATTAAAATGTTAATTTAATCATAAGACTTACCTGTAAAATCCACCAAGAGGTAAGCTGAATTTTCTCGCTAACTCCGAATCTGATGAAACACAAACCGTTCCATGTTCACCGAATTTTAGGGAAATAAAACTTGGTGGACAAGTGAAAGAATTTGTAATTGGATTAGGGAAAGATCTTGAATGAAGCCCACCAAATAAATATACGTTTTCTGGCGTTTTTTTCGGATCAGGAGCACACCAATAAGTCGATATATACATTTTGAAAATTTGGCACGCAGTATAGAAAGCATAATATTCACAAACTGTTTCCTCCCTATATAAACCGTAATAAACTAATATTGAATTATATCCATCTGGGCATGAAGTTGAACCAGTGGCTGGGTTGAGTTGAATCATTTTCTCACAAAATTCAGATTTTCCTGCACACATTTGATAGACACCACCGAAACCATAGGAGATTTTTGAGTCTTGACAAAGTCCATTATTAACATTTGCATTTACGTCAAAATTATCGGATTTTATATCCATGCAACCTAAAAATTAATTAATTAATTATTTATTTATTTATTTATTATTATTATTATTATTATTATTATTATTATTATTATTATTATTATTATTATTATTATTACCTGATCGAGTATTGGTTGTATAATATCTTGTTATTGCGTCTTTTATTAAATTTCCAATTTTATAAATCGTTACATCGTCAAATTCGGGCAAACTTCTCTTAGTTATAACATGGAATAACGGATCTCCCATTCGATCAATAGGAACCAAATTTTCTGGAACAGTTTTCTCCCATTCAGCTAAGGTAAAATTGGATCCGTATGGGCCACCGCCAATCGTATTAATTTTTGAACTAGCACAATTCTTATTGTACTCACGAACTTCTGATTCGTTGTTGTTAGACGAGCCGCCAATTTTTAAGCCAATCGCTGAGTTCAGGCTTCCAGATGCTGCTAATGAAACTGTCGTTTGGGAGCCCTAAATTAAAATATTAATAAACATTCTTATAATATGATTTTTCTGTTGAATGAAAAATTTCATTTAGATATTTTCATTGATAATGATCTAATGAAAACAAAAACAAAAAAAACCTTTCATTAAAATATTCCAAACAATTATTTAAGAGGTAATCACTAAAAATAATTTGTTTTAATAGACTTAAATTTATAGCAATAATTGGAATTCTTATATCCTTTCTCTATCATTCTTTTTAAATTTTTTCCCTTTGATCTGCTCTTTAAATTTTGTTTTATATTCATTTTAATTATAACTCGAATGGCCCCGAATTAAATATAAAATTAAATAATTTAACAAAAGCAAAATTAGATTCAACAACAGAGAATATTAGTTGATTTTTAATATAAATTCATTTTTAATTATAATGTTTTACCTTATGTTTCGACAAATATTCAGATTTCAATATGTCAACTTTTGACAAAATTGCGCCCGCATCTACAGACCTGATTACATGGGTTCCATAATCTCGAACTATCAAATCAGCTAGATATTGGGAATATAAATGATTCTTTTGCGTTTCCATAAGAACTCCCAATTGTATAATTCTATTTTTGAAAATAGGGTCCAACTTTGAATCAGGTTGAAATGCGACATGATATAATTCATATCTTAGTTGAACCTTGGATATGGATGATTTTTCTTTCACCTTAATAATAATAATAATAATAATAATAATAATAATAATAATAATAATAATAATAATAATAATAATAATAATAATAATAATAATAATAATAATAATAATAATAATAATAATAATAATAATAATAATAATAATAATAATAATAATAATAATTATAATAATAATAATAATTATAATAATAATAATAATAATAATAATAATAATAATAATAATAATAATAATTATAATTATAATAATAATAAAGTATAAAATGATGATTGCTTGGTAGCAGCATTTATTATTTAAAACAATAAAATGATAATTTAAGCCTTTTGCTGCAAATAATGTATTTAATGAAAGAATTTTCGACTATACATTATTTGCAGCAAAAGGCTTAAATTATCATTTTATTGTTTTATATAATAATAATAATAATAATAATATTAATATTAATATACAATTAAATATATAATTCGCAGCATAGGTGCTTAAATTATCATTTAATTGTTTAACATTGTTTAATATGAAATATTAACAAAAATAATAAAAATATACTTGATTTTCTTTAATGTCTTTCTTTTCCCATGAAAATGAACCACTGATTTCATAATTTGGTGTAGATGCACTGACTTCAAGATTAATGGATTTAGAGGTCATTGATGTATATTTTGAGAAATGAGAAACCATATCTGAATCCATTTGGACTTTCGGATTTCATATATGGAGTTAAAATGATTGAATCAGGGATTAGAAACCGTCCATCGTTTGATGACGTACAATAATCATATGAAATCTGGTAAACCTGTCCCGATTCTTTGTTTGCTAAATTGTCCCATCCTGATCCGGGTAAAACATTAAAAGGATATTGAAAATTAGTCAAGTGACATTTATGCACAATTCTAGAGGATGGCAAATTTATTTGCTTCATAATATCCTCCGGTTCAACTACTGATTCAGCATGTATTTGGTATAAGGATATTCTTAAAAAAGAAATATTTAGAAATAATTTTCAAAACAATTATAATAACAATAATAATAATAGAAATAATAAAAAAAATAATAATAATAATATTAAAACTAATATTAATAATTTAGTTCAAATAAACAAAAATAAAGACTTACATAAAGTAGTTGATTATTAAAACAAAAATCATTCGATTCAGATGAAATATCATTTTCTAGCAACTAAATCAGTAGTTTTAATTTTTTCATTTTCAGATCTCTTTTATACTGTTTTAGAGCTTTTAATAAATTACATCATTTTATTTAATTACTTAATCGTTTTATTGAAGTTTTTCTAGAGATTAATTTTTACACGTAAAATTGTTTAATCCAAAATTGTTTAATTTTAATCTCTATTGTCAATGAGATTTTATTCAATGTTTGACCGTTTAAAATATAAATAACGGAAATAGATATGTTTTATAAAGTTGCAAGGCACCCTCAAGTGGGGCCCCTCAAAATGTAAATATCTGCTAAATTATTCGTCTATAATAATAAAATTAATTTACTTGAACGACATTTATTACGAAATGGAATGTTAAAATTATAATAGATCAAAATATATTTCCTCCCCCCCGATCAAATTATTTTAGTAGTAAGATGGGGGCCACATTTCCCCCGGCCCAAGTGTCAATTGTGAGATATATTTCATAGCTTAAAATCATATCCAAGAGTCGATTTGAAATTTTTAATATTTTGTGAAAAATATAATGGATATATTATTAATAATTTACAAATAAAAACTATTTTGTTTAAATCTACTAGTAATTTCTTTATTACTCTCACTGTCTTGAGCACCCTTTAACTAATGAGTCACTTTTGTTTCAAATTTAAATTAATTTTTCATGGATTTTATAATTGTTGAAAAATGACATTTGTAAAAAAATAGTTAATATAAAAAATTATAAAATATAAAATCACACAATCTTTAATCAAGTTTTATTATTGTATTTATTAAAATGCCTGGCTATGAATCAGTAAATATATCAATAAAACATATATTTAATGATTCATAGTCAAGCTTGTTAATTATTAATGTCAATTGAAAAGAAATCAGAGGTGAAAATTGAAAAAAATTTATTATATTTTTTATTTTAATATTTTAAAGTTATCTTTTAATATATTCGTTAGGCAGTCAAGTTTCAATTTTTAAAAAATAATTTTACTTTTTGAAAGTAAAGATTTTTGGTCCTTTGAGGTGGACAGTTTCTATTTTAATTTTTCATAATGACTTTAATTTATATTTTGTTTTAATTAGGAGAAATAATAAAACCAGGATCAATGAGGACGTACAAATTTTACTTTAAAATGAAATCAGTAAATATTTGAAATGAGGATATAGGGGATTTAACCCAGCAATAATATTTTTATAAACTCAAATTCTTTTCTTTTTGACAAGTTTTTATTGAAAAATTGAATGAGAACAGTACGAAAAAGGCTATTAAGATCTATTGTAAAAAAGTATATGACGATTTAGCATACCAAAGTGTTCACTCAGAGGACTTCTTAGAAGTAAAATAAGAGACTAACAACGTCGTTGAAATGAGAAATATTTTGACAACATTATTATAAAACAGTTGGTTAATGCTCGAGAGCTCCACCGAATTGCCATAAGATAATGGTGTTGCATTTTTGTGTTTGACTGAGGCTCACTTCAAAGTCACCACAACCACTTGATGTTGGAGTTTTAGGTCCTACGAAAATTTTCTATAACCGAGTCCCTGTCAATGTTTTACGCAACATGATGTTACACTTTTGACGACAAAATAAAAATAGGTTATTGTTGAATTTAGAAGCGAATTACATAAACGGAACACGGTTTCAATAAGTCTTGGTAACCATAAATTTCTCCGCACATCACAATAACTTATAAATAAAGAAATAGTAGTAGGAAGTGGGATACTTTTTAATCACTTTCAATAGGAAGTATATTTTGAAATGAATTCCCAAAAATTTCAGACTGACAATCGGAGCTTAACAATTTTCCAGAAGATGACATGGAAGTATTTGAATAAATTTACGATTATTGTACATGAAAAAAGCCTTAATGGGATATTTGGAAGCAAAGTGTAATGAAAGACTATTTCTTATTTTAGTGAAAAGTATTATTTATTCTCTGGCACTTTAAACTGGCCATGAGATTACAATAATAGACTGTTACACTCATTGCATTATACATTACCTTTTTGCGTTAATGAGTAATATATGAAAAATAATACATGATATCAAATGAAAAAACAAAAATATTTTTTAAACTTTAAAGTTGTCCAAAACCTTTTACTCAATTCTATGGTTTTGTTATCTTAAGGCATACTAAAAAGTCAAATCGGTGTGCTAATTCAGTTAGGAAGGTTGAAAATTACATTAACGGAAGTGTAATTATTTTTTCATTTTTAAATAAAATAAAATTTTTAATCCTAAACGTTTAATAATTTTCCGATGTTAATATTGAAATAATATTAAAAAATTCATTAGAAAAATTAAACTTTAAAAAAATATTATAAATATATTTTAAAAGTTAAATCTAATAATAAATTTAAATTTCTAATTCATTTATGTTTGATTTACTTAAAATATTATTTAAAAAAATTAAATAATATTTAATTAAATTTAATCTTCATGAGAAATTTAATACACAATATAACTTTATGTGGATTATGAAACAATTGGATAGATGATGTAATTATTTTTAATTTAAAATTAATATAAATAAACGGCTAGATTGAAAAAAAATTAAGAAATTGTGGAATTATATTGAAGAAAATGCTTTACTTTCCTCTAGGCGGGTTGATTCTACTGATTTCCATAACATTTAGCTTGTAAGTTTATTTTTAATTATTTTTGCGTTAATAAAAATTTACTAAATAAATTCTAATATTAATACTAATAATCACAATTTAAATTATTAATTTATTATATATATATTTCCATGTCGTTTTTAGACTATCGATCAATATTTTGTTTTACATTTTACATGACTTTTCAGTACTGCCTTTCTCGAATCGAATAGGAAGTGCTGAAAAATTGTAGTAAATTGATTTTAATTTAATTAGAATTCAGTTTCATTAATTTTATAATTGTTTTTTAAAAATGATTTTAATTATTTTTTCTCCAAAATTTAATTAATATATGCCATTGAGGGGGGGGGGACCCGAGAAATGTTAAATTATGTGGATTTGTTACCTTTTTATTCCCATAGACAACATTTTCTTATCAAATTTAAAAAATGAAAACTTTTCAATTAAAAGAATATAATTTCTAGAGCTGGCATCAATCTACCTCAATATCAAATTGGATCAAACACGAATTTCCCATCGAGAAGAACCGCCCATGGATGCAATTTGACAAATAATGAATACCCATTCAATGTGCTGCCTGGATCTGGCTGGGATAACCTCTCAAATCGGGAGCAGGCACAAGTGTTGAAAATATCCTATAATCAATGTAAAGCATCAAATGATGGAAGATTTCTAATTCCTGATCAGACGAAATTAGTGCCAAAAATGAAGTCAATAGTACAGTTGGACTCAAATTTGATTTCCCACTTTTCAAAATATCCTTCGACCACTTCTAATTCTATTCAATGCCGCGGCGAGTGGAGAAACGAAGAAATATTCAATAAGTGGATCATTTTCCAATGAAAGAGAGGACGTAAAACGAAATCAAGTGAGAACATTTCTTATATGACAAGAATTTTATTTTTTTTCATATTCATACTTTAACTGTTCAAATTTTTATAATGTTTCTGATTTCCGGTTAGACAACTTATTTTTAGTTGCGCTTTATTATTATTATTATTTTCTTTTTTTCATGCTTTCCTTTATTATTATTATTATTATTATTATTATTATTATTATTATTATTATTATTATTATTATTATTATTATTATTATTATTATTATTATTATTATTATTATTATTATTATTATTATTATTATTATTATTATTATTATTATTATTATTATTATTATTATTATTATTATTATTATTATTATTATTACCTGCACGTATATTGTGATTCACTGCATTAAACGGAAATTCTATTATATCTTTTATTTTTAATCGACAACATTTTCTTTTTCAATATTATCAGAATATCAATCTATTTTATCGAATGACTTATATTTTATTTAATATAGTTTATTTTAAATTTTGATTTTTCTTTGTAAATATATAAATTTTGTAATATATATTTTTCAGTTAAATTCTAAATCCTCCATATCCCAATCTCAATTAAGATACAATCTTTACAAAATTTCTCACATGGTCGACGCTGAACTTGATACAAAGTTCCGCCAAAGAATTCTAAACATTGGAGTGTTGATTGAATCAAAAAAAAGTTCTTTGTATTTGTCATATCTTGCTGACCTAATAGTCAGAGAATTTGGAACTCATGTCATTACATCAGTTGATGCTGGAGCCGTTTTGTCGAAAATTGACATCTTGAAGAAAAAATATGTCTTAGATAGTCAAGTAAATTTCAATTATAGCAATTCATTAAGGACATTTTTTAAAATAAATTTAGGTCGAAAGTAGTGATGTATCAGCGGCAGCATCATTCAGTTTGGGACAAATATGTGGCTTTAAATTTAGCTCAAATTTTAAAGATGAAGACAGCAAAATTGACGAATATAACAATAACTGTGCCAGTACGAGAATTAAAACAATTGGCGGTGGACCGTTTGGTTCCGATTTCTCTTTGACAGAATGGGAAAAAACTCTTGACACAAATTTGGTGGCCATAGATAGAATAGGGGAGCCTTTGTATAACGTAATTACAAAGCATAATATTCCAGAATTTAGTGATAAAACCATTTACGAAAATAAACTTACTTGTCAAAACTGCCATTGACAAATATTATTCCACAAACGCTCGATCAGGTACAAATTCTCATGATGATAATAATAATAATAATAATAATAATAATAATAATAATAATAATAATAATAATAATAATAATAATAATAATAATAATAATAATAATAATAATAATAATAATAATAATAATAATAATAATAATAATAATAATAATAATAATAATAATAATAATAATAATAATAATTATAATAATTATAATAATAATAATAATAATAATAATAATAATAATAATAATAATAATAATAATAATAATAATAATAATAATAATAATAATAATAATAATAATAATAATAATAATAATAATAATAATAATAATAATAATAATAATAATAATAATAATTATAATAATAATAATAATAATAATAATAATAATAATAATAATAATAATAATTATAATAATAATAATAATAATAATAATAATAATAATAATAATAATAATAATAATAATAATAATAATAATAATACCAATAATAATAATAATAATAATAATAATAATAATAATAATAATAATAATAATAATAATAATAATAATAATAATAATAATAATAATAATAATAATAATAATAATAATAATAATAATATTAATAATGATAATAGCCAAACATAAATATATGAATATGTGACCCCAACAGGATTCTATCAAGATGCTAAGGATTATTAATCAAAAAGAATTTAATAAATCATAAAATCATTATTTTAATCAAATATTTCGGAAATATTTTCATCTTGAATATTACAATTTTGAGTAAAAACATTCGGTTTCAGTGACTTTGTAAATATTATAATATATATTAGACAATTTAATCATTTCCTACAAAACCTTTAGGATGTATGGATTTCACATCTCCCAGCTTTGATGAAAACGCCAATGTAAATTCCGGTCTGTGTAATGAAACGGGAAGTACCTATCCCTTTGGTGGGGTTTATCAAACCTGTGAGGATTCGGATATATGTGATGAATATAATCAAAAGAATCCGGCTACCGGAAGTTATAGTTGTCCAGATGCTTTCAACCCAATTCAACTGTTCCAAATTGATAATCCGTTTTCTGAGTCCTGTACCAAATGTCCAAGAATTACTTTTGTTTGGTGTGCTCCACGAAGCGGTGCAAACGCAATAGACGGATACTTATTTGGAGGAATGTATTCCGAATACCACCCGAATATTATTACTAATTCTCACAGTTGTCCACAATATTTCCTTCCTGTACAGTATGGAATTCATGGGAAAATATGTATATCTCAAGATATAGAACTCGGCGGCAAAAACAGCTTACCATTTGGAGGATTCTACAGGTTGGAATTTCATTTTTTTACTTATTGTAATTAGTAATTTATCCCATTTAAAGGGTGACCGTTTAAGCTATTGTCTATATATTTATATACATTTATATAAAATAATTATTATATTATCTAAAGTCGCATAATAATAATAATAATAATAATAATAATAATAATAATAATAATAATAATAATAATAATAATAATAATAATAATAATAATAATAATAATAATAATAATAATAATAATAATAATAGTCTGATATATATTTCTCTAGTATTTATCTACTTTATCGTTAAAAATAACATTTACCTTTATTATTTTATTGTTCTCATTTGAAATGTTTTCTTTTAATATTTCATTTATTTTAATTACGACTATAGATCAAAATGTGTGTTATATAGAAAAATATATTTTTGTCCAATCATAATAATGGCAATTAATGAAATAGTAATGAATAAGTTTTTCATGGAATATAAATTTTTGGTAATTAAATTATAAAACATTTATAATTGTTAATCACGAATTTTCATAAAAAGTAAATTTGCACAAAATATCAGTGGCGACACAAAATGGTCATGGACAAAATGGTACTAGTATTGGTATACAAAATGGTATAATGCATAAATTAATTTTACATGTATAAATTTAAGTTTATTTAAATAGAATATACAGCATTAATTTTTATTAATAAAAAACAATAGAAAAAGTTACTATCAAACAACATTTATATTGAAGGCGCGTATATCTCCTAAATATGTAACTGGATTTCGGTTGTTATAAGTAGATTATCATGATGCGATATATTCTTTCTTCTTTTTTTCCGGTTGTTGCCCCTAGCCGCAGTTGACTACGATGTAGTTGAGTGCTATTTTGCTGCTGTTGTATAAGCCGCTGATGAATTTTTCGAGTAGGTTGGAATAGTAATGTGTTCGTACACCTCGTAATAAAGTTGAGCTTTTAGGAAATAGATAAGCTGCTGTGAGTGAAACATTCATCAAATCTTACTGAACCATTGATTGCGTTGGTTCTTTAGTTGTTTCCGATCTTTCTTTTATGTTAGCACGAGCGCTTTCAACCTCAACTTGTCCATGACTGACTGTATAATTATGAACTCCAACTTCAGAAATAATATCATTTGCACGTGTACGGAGTTGTACTTTGGAATCTCTTCTTCACAAAGCCAGAGCTCGTTGCCATCATTGCAATCTGTATTAGGGTTGAATAAATAACCTTGAACTACAAACTTATGATTCCATTTTTGAGATGTTACAAATTTTAGCATGGTGAAAATTAAATAAATTATAATAATAGCAAATTTTAAATATAAGTTACTAACGAGTCATGCAATAACAGGCTTTCAAAAATGATATACAACATCTTGTCAGTTTCAGATTTACATTATAAATATTGAGTTTAACCCTCTTGTCCAATACCATTATGTCCTCATATCATATTGTCCTTATCATTTTGTCCAATACCATTATATCCGCATATCATATTGTCCTTATCATTTTGTCCAATACCATTATGTCCTCATATCATATTGTCCTTATCATTTTGTCCAATACCATTATATCCGCATATCATATTGTCCTTATCATTTTGTCCAATACCATTATGTCCGCATATCATATTGTCCTTATCATTTTGTCCAATACCATTATGTCCTCATATCATATTGTCCTTATCATTTTGTCCAATACCATTATGTCCTCATATCATATTGTCCTTATCATTTTGTCCAATACCATTATATCCGCTTATCATATTGTCCTAGAATTTAAAAGCTTTTAAGTAAATTATAAAATATGTATTGTAAGGAATTGAATAATGGTTTGTAATTTATGTATTTAATTAATAAAAGTTGTATAAATAATATTAGGAACTGAGAGGATTTAGAGAGAGAATAACAGATAATAACAGAGAATAATAACAGAGAATAACAGAATAACAGAGAGAATAAAGGGACATATATTTTATTTTAACTCTCAATATCAATTACATTCAATAAAATTGAAATTTCTTAGTAAAAAAAGTCTTAGTCCGTTCCGCATCATGAAAATTCTCATCCATCTCAATATATGTGTTATACATTTCTGGTTATTATTAGGTCCTATTTGACATTGTCTTAAGATTCCCACAATGAAAAAACTTCCTAAGCTGCTATTCCATTTTAATACAATTCAATGAAAGAAAGTGATTGAACTCTTTATGTTCAACATTAGTCCAACATAATCCCAATCTCGTCTCTTTCCAAAATTTGAGAGTAAAGTTTCTCCTTGTAATTTTTCATTCAACAAATTCAATTTTCTAATACCTTCCAAGTTTCTCACTATTGTCCTAAAGTGCAATAAACGTTAGAAAATATACTTTTGATATCCTTTTAACGTCTAAATATTTAAAGTTTTTCCTTAAATTTCATTGTAGAATTGTTCTAGATAAGCTTGCTGGATTTCATAAATCTTACTTGTTGGGTCAAAAAAGGAGCCACACTTTAATTTAAGTTTTAACCGCATATTTTACTATTTTATATGATATACAAATGTATGTGCATGATATTTATTCTATTATTATTTTGATTATTATTAATTTTATTATTATTATTATTATTATTATTATTATTATTATTATTATTATTATTATTATTATTATTATTATTATTATTATTATTATTATTATTATTATTATTATTATTATTATTATTATTATTATTATTATTATTATTAATCATTTAATAATCATTTAATAAAAATCATTTAATAAACAAAAATAGGAATTTCAATTTTACAATTTATTTCTTGCAAGAAAATATGCATTGGAAATATTTGTAAAATATTCACTGTTTAACATGTTGGAAAATTCCATTATTTCATTTTCCATTTCCTCATCATTGAAACCCGGTTCCATTTGTCTCACTAAATCCATTGACATTTCCATATATTTCATATATTCCGCCTTCGCGTCACATTCATTCAGATCCGTTTCGGCCTTGATATCAGAATCATTGTCACTTGTTTCAGTCACTGAGGGGGTCACCTTTCGTTTCTTAATAGGATTATTGCTATTTTCAATATCCTTTTCCAGTGGGCGTTTCATCGGTGGGGATTTTATTGAAATGGGTTTGGCAATATTTTTATTATTTTCCATTACTGATGTAGAATTATTGCTTGTTTTTTTATTTAATTTTTTCTCTATTACATCTTTTGTTTTATTCCAATATATAATTGTTGGAGGTTTAATGCCCAATGTTGAAGCAATTGACATTAATGTTTCACCATTATTGTATCTTTCTATTGCTTTCAGTTTTTCATGGCCACTTATCTTTGGTTTTTTATTTTCACATTTTGTTATCTTATTTGAATGTGCGTTGGGGGAAATATTTGGTTTGCTTTCTTGATACTCTTTCATTAGAATATCTTTTTTTCTATTCCAAAAGTGAATTGTACTTTCATAAGTTTTGAATTGTGTTGCAATATCTTTTATTAACTTTCCTTGTTCTAATAATCTAATGGCTTCTATTTTATCTTTTAATGAAAAGTTATTATTTTCCATTTTATATTTAATTTTTAATTATTTGATTTTTAAATTTTAAATTGAAATTAAATTATTTTTAAAATAAATTTCCTTTGTTTTTATTGGATAAAATTAATTAAATTAAAAAAATTTTGTATTTGTATTATTATTATTTTTGTATTATTTTTATTATTAATTTTTCTTGTTTCATTCAAATATTTAAAACAAGGCTTTAATAAATGTATTTATTAGCTGCAAGATTGGAAATCCTTTAGCTTTGGCCAATTACAGTGGAAGCCAGAACAACTTTCCTCTAACCTGCGGTTCTGGTTATTCTACCCATTTAGCTTCCGTTATTGAGACCTGCGAATATTCGTATTGCGTTAAAAATAATGCTTTAAAAACGAAAGGGTCGATTCCACTCTTCAGACCTCCATTTGTTGATGTAAAATTTATTTTGTTTAAATTTTATTAATAATATTCAATTTAGTTGCAAATGGATTCGGACATTGAAGTCGTCAACAAACTCACGACTTCATCAGGCCTGAAGCTAGTTCTAACAGAAGATGGATTATGGAAGGAAGAAATTCTAAGGACTTACACGGTTGAGTATATAATGATAACAATATCAATTGCACTGCTGACTTTATTTGCTATGTATATCAAGTTTAAATGTTTCGCTGGAAAGAAGCTAAAGTCTAATAAAGTTTCAGCTTAAAATCTTTATTTTATTTGAATAAATTTTTCCAAGGTTTTAGCTCTTCATTAATATTTACGAGGTCCAAAATTGACCCAAATCTTTTGTTCGAACTTTCTTTTTTATGAAATTTAAAGTGCAATCTCATATTTCTACTTACACATTGGTAGTCATGAGGTACCTTTATACCTCTTACATGACCTTCCTGGGAAACCACGAGATAGTTTATTGATTCAGCTCTCATATGATGCCAGTATTATTATAACATTCTAAATCATGAATATATGGTATTTCAGTTTTATATACGGACCCATCGAGAGGGGGAGCAGGGGGTGCAAATGCCCAGGGGCTCGGGTTCGATTTTTTATGTATTCAAATATAATATTACTTACACTTAAGTTGACTTTCTTACAATCAGTTTAAAGTTCAAGCATCTGAATTCCTTCAGAATAAATTGAACGAACATCAACATGTAGTTAGATGAACATCGGTATCAATATTCAAAAATAAACTTAATAAAGTTTAGAGTTTTTTTAATGCTGGAATTAAAAACTTTTATATTTACTAACCATGATTACTGAAACTGAAACCATGTGTATCATTTGTGTACTATAGGACACACCCACGAGCTACAGGCCACTACGTCAAATAGAATGTCATCTGCTATTTTATGCGTTGTACGATTTAGGGGCCCATGAAATGCTCTGCCTAGGAACCCGGAATTTCTGTCGACGGGCCTTATAGGAACTTAACTGTTCACTTGATACTTAAATATTAATTAAATTAATCAAATACGTATGTAGAAAATGAGAAAATTAATGGGAAATGTAGAACCAAACAAAATATTGATAGAAATATTTACAATTGATAACTTGAAATATATTACTACCTCCGTTCCACAATAGTTGTCACATTTGATGCATAAATTTTGTAAAATTTTAAACAGGGCACATTCACTCTGTAAGAAGAAATGTGACAAGTAATGTAGAACAAAAAAAAGTACATTGTTGTGAGTAATAATTAATATAATTTAATTTTTTAACTAAACACATTTTTTTCTTAAATTTTTACTTTTAGAAAATAATTAATACAGTACAGTTTTAGCAAATCTTTATGAAAATTACTCAAATAGCATACATTTTCAATAATCAGACCAAAAGTATCCAAATGTGACAATTTTATTTTAATTACCTTTTCTGGTGAGTAAAATATATTCAAACATGCATAAAATATAAATGTATTAAACAACATTTATACTAAATTGAAAATATTAAAATTATAATGATAAAATTATTATTACAGTTATGAGGTCGTGTCGAATTTTTGTAAAGTACGCAATATGTTTATTAATATATCTTAAATTCTAGTTGGATTGTGTTATGATTTCGTTTATCAATTTACATGTAATGTTTGCAATGCCAGATACATTGGAGAGACTCCATATCATCTCTGTACTTGAGTTCTTGGACACTGTCTATCGAAGAAATTGACCTATATTAGTGATAACAATAAAAGTGTATGAGAAAAAAAAACATGTCTGATATTAAAATTTTATTAAAACATTTTAATAATTATTAATAACATGTTATCTGTGAGGCTTTGTTGATAAAATAGTTGGATCCGAAAATTGCTATGAACACATGTGTGTTGAATGTTTTAAAATAGTTTTTGTTATAAATTATGAGTATGTGGATTGTGATTGATTTCAAAAGTTTTAAATTATCAAGTTAAATAATTTTAAATTTCCATTTTTTAAAAAACATATTGATAGCTAAATTTAAAAATTATGTTAAATTTAAATACAATTTATTATTTAAAATAAAATTTTAAAAATATATTTTTAAAGAAAAATTAATGAAATTGGTTTATATAAATCTATAATATCTATAGTTCTTTCTATCCTATCAAACGATGACAAAAAACTGTTGAAATATATCGCAAAACGAATGTTTCTTATAATTAAAATTATTATTTGAATTACTTAAAAATAACTTAAAAATTTAGTTTAAAAATATAAACAGTACAATAAATTAGATCGTTTAAAAGAGAGCAATTTATATTGATTTTGTTTGATTTTCAATTCTACCTGAAGATGACAGTGATTCTATCGAAATATATTGTAGTAAAATATATATATTGGATTTGGTGCTTTTCGTTAGATTTAAATCAATGCCATTATTTAGTGATTGTTATAGTACAATAAAAATAGGAAATTGAAAATGACTATTTTAATAGTTGAAAATTCTTTCATTTTATTGAATATATATTTCGTATCAAGAGGCTTATATTATCATTTAATTTGTTAACATTGAATTAATGCTGCTACCAAGGAATCATCACTTTATACTTAGAATAAAAATTATAGTAATAAATGTTAATAGAGTTCAGACAAACAATCTGATGCACCTTATTGAATGATAAATTGTGTGGTATAATAAAATCAAATTTATAATAAAAAATTACAATATTCGAAACACAAACTTATACGTGTGGTGAAATATATATTTCAAAATATAGGATATTTATTTTGTGGTAGACAAAACGAGAGAAAAAGTTCGACATGTCAACAAGACATTAATAAGAGAAAAGACAAGAAAGCTTGCCGTAAAATTTACCCTTTCAAATTATTTAAAAACGGAAATAGCGCGTAAAAATTAAAGGTCTGAAGTTTCTGGTGTCAGCACGCTTCGTTTAGTGGAAATGATGAAGGAATGTCGGGGGATTTTTTAAAAGATTCAAATATCATTGACTTTCACATATTTCTCATCAGAAAATAACTCAAACTAAAATGCTCTTCACGAAAAATCATTTAATTTAAATTGTAAATCTCAAAATGACAGAAACTTTATCTGACTTTAAATAATTCGTTATAAAAATCTTAAAAATTATATTTAATTACAAATTTTATTATTATTATAAATTTAAAAAATACTTAAATAACTAAAAGATTTAAACATTATTAATCATCACTGTCGATAATATAAAAATGTAGTGGGGTCAGGCTTGCCAGATAAAAATTTCGAAAAAAACGTACATACAAAAATTGATCAGCATAAAAAAGAAAACAATTAAAGATACATGTTATGTAATTTCTTTTATTATTATAATTATCAGTAAATATGTTATATGTAAAATTATTAAATTATTTTAAAAAATAAAATAATTTAAAAAATAAATCACAAGGTCTTTAATTCTGCCTTAACCAAAAATTAATTATATCATTTCAATAAAATATTAAAATTAATTATATGAATAGTATTATACTACCAAAATTTTTAAATTTTTAAAGTTTCTATAATTAGCCGCTAGAAGCCTATTTTAATAAAATATTTTAAAATATATATAAAATAAAGCTTCCAATAACTATACGCGATTTAAATATTTTAATAAATGTGTCAATTTTGATTTTTAATTCCTATCTTTTGAAAGCATATTTCCTAAAATTTCTATATTATTTTAATTATTACTTTTTTAATTTTTTTTATATTTTTTATATATTATCAGTTATTCTCAACAACAGATCAAATTGACGATTTCATTGATTTCTTCTTTAGTGTTGATTTTTGGCCGTCTGTTTATAATGAGAATTGCTTCTTTGAATCTGACATTTTTTGGATGTTTCCATTGGCTATGATTTCGATTGAAATATTTTTTCTTTCCTTTGTTGGTTGACATTGTTGGAGATGTCTGTTTATCGAGAATTTTCCACTAGGATCTAGATGTTCTTTAACTCTTTGGTGCAAGGTCCTGAGTGTACTTCCAATGTATATTTCTTTGCATACATTGCACGTGATGCAATAGACAATGTTTTTTCTAAAGCACATATCTTTCGGTGTCTGGCAGTTTTCCATCGTGCAATTGTTTTCTTTATTTGTGTTGTTTGCCAGAGCTTTTCTCAATGTCCAAGATTTATGTGCCTTTATATGTCTTTCAGGATCTTGAAGTTGAGTATGTCACTGATGAATGGGATATTAAGAGAGAAATATTTCTTTTTTTGTGTTAATTCCCTAGATCTTTTTTGGGGTAGAATTCATTCTTTTCATGTCCTCACCTTGATATCCGTTTCTGTGTAGGATTTTATTGAAATTTGCTTGCTGTTTAAAGTTCTTGTTTTCTTCAGTGCATCGATTGGCTATGCTTTGTTTCTCGTTTTTTATGACATGTACTTTCTGTAAGTATGGAAGCGCTGATCTTTGGTGCATAAATATTTCTTTGCGAGCTGATTTTCTGTAGAACCCGTACGTTGGAGTATTTGTTTCTATTTTAATTCTTAAATCCAATAAATTGAGGGATCCATCTTCTTCCGGATATTCGATTTCAAACTTAATATCTCGGTGAGTCGCATTGAATGTATGAAATATTTACTCCGCTTCTTTTCTGTTTTTGGTCGTGACAAAGATATCATCTACATATCTGGGTTGTATAGTCCTCAGTGTCTGTCGTTCGAGGTTATCCATAAAAATGATTGCTAGCAATCCTGATATGCTAGAACCCATAGGCAGACCTTTAACTTGTTTATAGAAATTTTCTTCAATGGTAAAATATGTGGTCTCGAGGATAACAGTTAGACGTTTGGTGATATTCTCGGTATTCATTTCTTTTATTAACAAGTTGCTTTCTCTTAATTTCTTTTCTAAACATTGAATAGCATCTTTTGGTTCGATAGATGTGTATAGTGATACGACATCAAGACTGAATATCATCCTAGTTATATTTATCAGCGAGTTATCAAAAAATACAAAATCTATTTAATTATGTATCAATTGTTTAAAACGTTTATCTAAAAACCCCCATATTTAAATTTCTAAAATAAATTTTACCTTATTATCTCAAGTATAATGTAGGAGGTCGGGTATTAATTTTTAAATTTCTACCAAATTTATGAGTGATTTTGATATCTGATAATTCCCATTCCATCATGTGCTATATCGATTATTCACTATTTCACTTCGACTTTAACACTTTATTATTGATTATATCTTCATATTAAATGTGCATTTCACTATCTGTTTATCGTCTTAATGCATAACATATTAAAATCAACCTGCAGAAAAGATATAATAAAAAATTTTTTAATAACAATACTAACAATAATAATAATAATAATAATAATAATAATAATAATAATAATAATAATAATAATAATAATAATAATAATAATAATAATAATAATAATAATAATAATAATAATAATAATAATAATAATAATAATAATAATAATAATAATAATAATAATAATAATAATAATAATAATAATAATAATAATAATAATAATAATAATAATAATAATAATAATAATAATAATAATAATAATAATAATAATAATAATAATAATAATAATAATAATAATAATAATAATAATAATAATAATAATAATAATAATAATAATAATAATAATAATAATAATAATAATAATAATAATAATAATAATAATAATAATAATAATAATAATAATAATAATAATAATAATAATAATAATAATAATAATAATAATAATAATAATAATAATAATAATAATAATAATAATAATAATATTAACAATAATAATTCTTTGAAAATTAAGAATCTAAAAATAAAGTTTGTTTTAATGAATCAACGTATAAATATTGCATTTTCTTGCATATATAATGTAATTGACATGGCATTTCACATTTATGCATTAATTTGATTACATAATTTTTATAATGTCTGGAAATTTTGCTGCAAAATTTATATTTGTCTTTATTAATTTATTATTTCTAGTAAGATTTTATTTTGTTAATATTATTATTATTATTATTATTATTATTATTATTATTATTATTATTATTATTATTATTATTATTATTATTATTATTATTATTATTATTATTATTATTATTATTATTATTATTATTATTATTATTATTATTATTATTATTATTATTATTATTATTATTATTATTATTATTCATTTTTCCATAATTATTTCTTGAATTGATAATTTTAGGCATCAGGAATTGCACTAATAATTATAGCTGCTCTAGGACAATCTCGTTTGAAGTCTTTTGCAGAAACCTTGAATATACCTATATATCCATCAGTTACTTTTGTTTTGGTTATTGGAATTATAATAGTATTCATATCTCTTTTGGGATTATTTGCGGGATGCTTAGAAAGAAATTGGCTTCTTACTTTGGTATGATATGTATATCTTAACTCTAAATTGCTCCTAAATGTTCACCATTAAAATATTGGACTCGTAAAAATTTGGCAATGACTTTATAAATGTTTTTGTCAGTTAAGATTTGTCAAATCTAAATTTTGATAGGTTTTACTGTCCCTTATTTCAAAAATCATGGCTATTGACAGATCTTTACAAAGAAGACCCCCGGAATATTGGGAAAGACAAATTAGGAAGTCAATGCTCAATTATATATAATTATGTTACTATTATTTATGAAAATGACATGAAAAAGTCGCACATGTATGAATAAGCCAGATTTACATTTTAAAAAGAATGAAAATTATATTTAATAATTTTTATAAATTTTTCATATTGAATTATTTATTGTTTTTTCTTAGATATTTTTTTACGAGTTTTCATGCATTAAATATGTTTTAAACTTACTATTTAAAAATTTCATAAACATGTCACCGTCAATCGCCAGTCGAGAGTCCCAAGAAGATGTATCGGTCTTGATTATGTTTGATTTATTTAGTGTTTGTTTGAATTTTCTCCTTATTTGTTTAAATTTATTGGGGGATTTTTGACATACATAACCCTAAATCTCTAGCCCAGTGTTTCCCACGGTGGGGCATCACGCCTCAGTGGTGGAATACGTCAGCAATTATCAACTATTTCACATTTATAATTTTAATATAATATACTCATTTACGACTAAATATAACAACGTGTATACAGTAATTTCATCGACCGTTATTTTTGCGCACTGGTAATACTGATTATCAAAGTTTGGCAGCTACTTCAAAGGGCTCGGTTGGGCATGGTATAAAGAAAGTCGGGAAACACTGCTCTAGCCACATAAATATACATGAAACCCGTGAAAATCAAGGGGGTTTATAAATATTAAAAATTAGTAATAAAATATTATATATTAAATAAGTATATACATATTTATAATGAATGGATTTTGATTATAATTATTCACTCTTAATTTATTATTGAAAATAAAGCTGAAATGCTGGTTGGCATAATTCGGCAAATCGGTCACATAAATTATTCACCTGCCATTACATAAATATACAATTGAATTTAAAAATAAACATTGTCCCTATTTATTATTATGGAACCCAGTAAGAATTTCATTAAAGGTCAATTTTATGAAATTTTGTTTTCTTATCAATATTTTATCGTGAATCCCCAGTAAATTTGCCCACTAAGCCTTTCTGTATACTCGGAGTTTATTTGTCTTCTTAACGTTTTGTGTACCCCACAGTTAATTTACTTCCAAATTCAATTACACAGCGATAAAGTCCATCAGAAAAAGCAGGAGAAAGGAAATTTTGGAAAATTATTTTTCTAACTTTTTTCAACAAATAAATGAAATTGCGGATATTATGTCATTAAGCTAAGATGCAAATCTAGCGTCAAGTAGTAAATATTAGTTACTAAAATAAATTTCAAGATTTTATTAACTTACTATTTGAAATCAGTAGATTTTGGTCTTCTTATTATTACAGCCCATTTAAAAATTTCTGACCTCTTGTCCTTCATTATTTATATCTTTATAAAATGCTAATTTGCTTTCTTTTGGTCTTTTGGTGAGTCTCTCAATTCTGAGATGGTCATGAGTAAAAAGTAATATATTTTATATATTAACTTTGAGGAGGGGAGAGGAATATGACTATTGTACTCGAGGATTTGGACTATTCTTCATTTAAGCCGAAATTATTTCTTTTTATTCAACAGTTTATAACTTATTTCCGAAATGTTTAGTCATAAAATGATATATTTCTACCTAAAATTAGATTTATTATTAGATTAAATATATTTCATTATATGAATAAACACTGTTATATAGTTGTTTATATAGTTACTTATATGAATTAAATTATTATAAATGATTATAAATGATAATGATAATAATAATAATAATAATAATAATAATAATAATAATAATAATAATAATAATAATAATAATAATAATAATAATAATAATAATAATAATAATAATAATAATAATAATAATAATAATAATAATAATAATAATAATAATAATTATAATTATAATAATAATAATAATAATTTTATTATTTTAAATATCCAAATTAATTGAATATTCTTTTAGTTCGGAGTCCTTCTGATTCTCATACTGCTGATTCAGTTTTCAGCGGCCGTCACAACTTTTGTGTACAAAAACCATGTAATGTGAAAATTTATTTTAAAATCTGAATATCTCATATAATAATTTTACAACCGATGAAATTTGATCTATGACAATGTCTAATTCAATCAAACAAATCAATAATTAATTTATTAAGTTTTCGTTGTTTAAATGCTAATGTAATTATTTAGATTGTGAAAGAATTTGAAAATACGATGAATACAACATTTCAAAATGCACTCAAAGGCATGAAAGATTCAAAAGATTTTTTCGATAATATCCAGAAAAATTACAGATGTTGCGGCATGGATAACGCGACAGATTACGTCATTCATAGAACAGAAATACCAAAAAGTTGTTGTGAAAATGTGAAAAACTGCACAGAAAAGGTGGCTTTCAAACAGGTGAGATTTATTATAATAATTTTAATATTGTGAATAGTAGAAAGGTTTATGATGATATTTCATTTAATTTTTATTTTGATAAAATATCAAAAATTAATTCTCGGCAATACAATTTTGATCTTTTGTCAGAATTCAAATAAATGGAACACATCAAAAAAAGAAAACAGATCAAAAGTGACCAAAAAAACAAAATACTTTAATATTTAAATATCGACTTTATTTTCTAATGGTATTTCTTGATATAAATCTTGAGCTCAATAAATATTACCCGATGATATATTGAAATTAATTGATATCACGTGCAGTTATACTGACACACACATATACATACACACACACTTATTCAAGGTCGAAAGTTGATTGGTTACCTTGTACGTAATAAAATTTTAATAATTGAGAGGTAAAGGCAGTGGCGGATTAAGGAATAGGCCCCAGTTCGCACTGTTCAGTAAGGAGCCCCAAAGTGAAAATAAAGTACACCCTTCTGAAAGAGTGTAGAAAAGGTTTTTTCGATGTCCCATTTACCTACCAATATTGGTTAAGAAGACTAGTACAATTTATTTGAAACTAAGAAAACAGATGTGCTTTAGTGTAAACAAATAATAAAGTAAAGAAATTGTATATATGTGTGTATGTGTCCTTTACACAAATTGTATTTACATGCGCAGACCCTACGAGCTTTAACATTTGAAAAATGAGTTGTAGCTTGGTCCATGTTTATTGATTTTGTAATTTTGTTTCAATTTGGACAATGGGAAAACTGAATAACCTCTGCTGGCCCATCGTGGAACGAAGATAATTTTTAATTGTTCGTAGAACACTGAAAGAGCGTTCTGCACTTGCTATCCTAATTGGTAAAATGAGAAATAGCCTTACCAGAATTTCAAACTCAGGAAAGACATCACACAAGTTATTGTTCAGTAAAAATTTCAGATATGGCAAAACCCCTCTTTGGAAAATAGAGGTCAATGAAATAAGAGAGTTCATTTCTGAGTTCCAGAGTTGTCTTCCGTTGTTGATACATGTGTTTTATTTCATCATCTGATCATTTAGCCACTCGATTTCCACTCAAAAATCCAAAGATTGAATGAATTTTTTTTATTTCTTCAGTTTGGGCTCTCGCCTCCACAGTCATACTATCCGGTGCTTCATGACTGGGTAAAGAAATTTCAAATTTTTTATTGAATGGAGATAAAAATTATTTATAATCATAATTGATTATAATGACTAGATATTTATAATTTGATTATTTCTAACTTCGTGATATATTTGTTTATCAAGCTTTATCAATAGAATGTAAACAATATTTTACCATTGTAAATTTTAAAGGAAGTATACCATAGGAAGTATTAATATAGTAACAAGATAAAAGTGATAGTACTGCACATTTTGTACTGCACATATTATACTGCACATTTTGTACTGCACATTTTGTACTGCACATTTTGCACTGCACATTTTGTACTGCACATTTTGTACTGCACATTTTGCACTGCACATTTTGTACTGCACATTTTGTACTGCACATTTTATACTGCACATTTTGTACTGCACATTTTGTACTGCACATTTTGTACTGCACATTTTGTACTGCACATTTTGTACTGCACATTTTGTACTGCACATTTTGTACTGCATATTTTGTACTGCACATTTTGTACTGCACATTTTGTACTGCAAATTTTGTACTGCACATTTTGTACTGCACATATTATACTGCACATTTTGTACTGCACATTTTGTACTGCACATTTTGCACTGCACATTTTGTACTGCACATTTTGTACTGCACATTTTGCACTGCACATTTTGTACTGCACATTTTGTACTGCACATTTTATACTGCACATTTTGTACTGCACATTTTGTACTGCACATTTTGTACTGCACATTTTGTACTGCACATTTTGTACTGCACATTTTGTACTGCACATTTTGTACTGCATATTTTGTACTGCACATTTTGTACTGCACATTTTGTACTGCAAATTTTGTACTGCACATTTTGTACTGCACATTTTGCACTGCACATTTTGTACTGCACGTTTTGCACTGCGCTCATTACGTAAAATAAAAATGAAAAAATAATGCAAATGTGAATTAACATTTTTATTTAATGTTAATAAATGAAATCTTTTTTTCACAATTAAGTTACTATTTTCGTTAAGGTTATTGTTATTGTATGTTATGTTTTACGGGAGAAATCTGTAGAACCCGGCAGAGTCACCTTTAAAACTTGTGTTGGGACTGCCTAGATGAGATTATCTATGCTGTTAGACGCAATTAAATTCAAGTCTTCTTCAAGCATTTATTTTTATAACAATTTCAAAATTGTGCCGTTTACTAGAATATTTAAACACCGAGGCGTGATAATTATTAATATTAATGTAATTACTGGTCATTTAATTGATTTAATCTAATATAATTTAATATAATATGATATAATTTAATATAGAATTTAAATATAAAAATTTAACAGAAATAATTATTTCTACTAACTGATCTCACTTCTACCATTTAACCATAATAATTTTATATAGAGATTTACTAACTCCTTACATATGCGATTGTAGAAATAATAAAATACAGATAATCAAACAACAACAACTTTTATTAGTAAGATACAAAATATAATACACATTTATATCGAGATCTCCGGTATGGACTTTGTTTTGAATATAATTCTATTCTCAAGGTATTTCAATTTATTTTAGTTCTGAATATAAATTGATCCGAAGAATATTTTGGTTTCGGAGATCTTTTGTTTTCTTTTATTTCTGATATTTATTATACTTATTATTATATTTTGTAGTTTTGTCGATTTTATTTCAAGGTTATTTCAATCGTTATTTTCTCATGGAGTTAATGATTTTTTGAATTCAATGTTCGAGTTGAAATTTTGTTAATAACTATATAATAATAATTTAATAATAATTTCCAACCAAAAATTAAATATCTTAATAATCCCTATAAATTACAAACATAAATCACAGACATAAAAAGTAACATACAGCACAGTTATAAAGTTAAACAATTTAATTCAAATTATTCACGAATTATTGGCTTGGCTTTTTCAAGTGATAACAATTGATGAAAGTCTGTGGAGAAAATGATAATAGAATTTTTCCCATTAGATTACATTTCAAATATCGATTTTTGATTGGAGCGCAATTTCATCAAGAGAAAAAAGATATATATGTTTTTGTTAATTTTTTTTATTTTTCATATGATCTAATATAGATATTTTTGAATCATTTATTCCGAAATAATTTTTTTTTGGTTTGTATTAAGTTTTTAACTTTTTTAGCCAAACACTTAAGCGGTGAGCGGAACTCTGCTTTATTTAGCCATTTCTCTTTATCCTTTTATTTATATAGAGTTCTATAGGCCGGATATCGTGGTGGATGTCTGCAATTAAACCTAGTGGGAGACATCTGAAAAACTCTATTTTATTTATAAATAAATACACAATTTTGATCATAAAGCCTACGACATACCAATATGTCCAGTGCATATCCAATAACTAATATCCAGGTATAATTATTCAAGGTAACATTACACAGTTTAAATGACACCATGCTTCGATGGTGTAGATAGTGAAATTTTACAACGAAAACTATGATTAAATCACATAGTTTGACCTCACACAACTTTACGGTTGGCACATGCGTTATATCTAACGAATCAAAGCTCTGCTTACCGCTCAAGTGTTTGGTTATAAGTAAACGCACTCTTAATCTTGTCTCATCTTGTTTTCATAAGGTTTTGTATAACACAGTAAAGTGATAATTTAAGCCTTTTGCTGCGAATAATGTAATTAAAGAAAACGTTTTCGACTATAAGATATCCCTTGTCAAGGATAATCTTATAGTCGAAATTTTTTTCATTAAATACATTATTCGCAGCAAAAGGCTTAAATTATCACTTTATTGTTTTAAATAATAAATGCTGCTACCAAGAAATCATCACTTTATAGTTTTGTATAATAATAATAAAAGTAGTAGTTAAAAATAATAATAATATTAATAATAAAATACTTGAAATAGATGGCCTAATTTACAACTCTTGTTCGTCCAACTCATATAGCAAACTGTCCACTCAGATTCATTAACTCTCACAGCCCACAGCCCTCGCTCGACCACTAATTTCCCTCCTATTGGGACTCTTTTTAACTTTAATTATCTAATAAATCATATAATTCATTAAAACAAAAATTCAAAATGACGACCATTGAAACAAAATGTTGATATTATGTAACTGTGTCTCTGATTGTGTAATTTTATGTGTTATGTAAAACCCGATGATTGTGTAATAGTTAGTATGATTATGTCATCATTATCTTCCTAGGATTGAGTTTTACACACGTGGAGCCCGTGGTTTTGATTGCTCATAGAATCCTACTCATCCTCTCGAATTCAGGAAATGAATGAATCGAATAGATTGGAAAACGAAAATTATGTAGCGAAAAATCAATGAAATCGAATAACGAAATGTGAGTAGGTCGTTTTTGATAAGTACAAAGGAAACTGAAAAAGAAATGAAAACAAAAACAATTTGGGAATAGAAATCTTTTATCTTAAGAGTTATATGACATAATCAATGAAACAGTCGGGAAAATAAAAAGGATGAAAATGAAATAAAATTATATATTTTGACAGATGTCAAATAAATGCGAGATTTAGGAATGTCCAGGGGAATATGCTGGAAAGCAAAATAATTATTTATAATTTTCTGGAAATGGCAGATTATAAAAGAAAGCCACTAATTGCAAAATACAGAAAAAAAATTATTTGGAGAAGCAGAAGTATAGAGGAGACGGTATATTGAGAATTTGAAAAGAGATTAAGTGAAATTGAAACAGTAATCAATAAATGTTAAACGAAACATTCAGAGAGAAATAGAAAATGGAATATAAATCAATAAGCCAGTGATAATCGAAGTAACAAGTAGAAAATGTTAAAGTCCTAAGTTGAGGCAGGAAACCAACCGAATCAATTTGGCCAGGTGTCGGACACTAACAGCAGTTAAGTGGTCGAAATTAAAGTGTTCCTAAAGTGCTATTCCTTACGAAGCATCGTAATAAGCACACGAATACGTTTGTGTTGCATTGATTAATCGGTGTCATTGTAATCAGTATAACCATTTGTGGTATCCAATAAAGGCATATTGTTTGGATTTCGTTATTGTTGTTGAAAAAAGAGAATAGTTATTGATTTCATAAACCACCAACAACCAACAACTACATAACGTCAGCTGATAAAGAGCACATATATTTATACATTATTCTCATTTAAAAGTATAAATCATTTTTCGACATGTTTCCAAAACATACAGAAATTTTTTCCAAAGATCTATCTTGTGTAATTCAAAAATTGAAAAAAGAATAACACTGATTCCAAAGATTCATCATGTGGTGAATTATCAAGCACTATGAAAATAATAATTTTATAATATTATAAGAACTTTTTTCAATTTTCATATCTGATTTCTTTTCAATTGACATTGTATTTATTAAAAAAATTTATTATGAATCAGTCAATTTTTTTAATAAATATAATAATTTTATAAATTATAATTTGGAATGCCAAAACCGTTATAAGAAACTATTTCAAAGAACTATTTCAATCAAACAAAAAAAATATTTATTTTTTAACCATTTAAACAAAATAATTATTATACTTGATATTATATTTATATTAAATTTCATAATTTTAGGGGTGCGAAAAAATAACGGAATCATTTGTGTCGAAGGTATTAACAACCCTTGCTTTGGTGGTCATTTGTCTTTGTGCCGTTGATATTTTTCAAATTATTTTCACATTTTGTTTTGTGAAATCCATGAATGATTATATTCGAGTATAAAAAGAAAAATTCAAATTGAGTACCGAATGAATAATAATTTTATAAATTTCTCATTTATTGATAATACTTTGGGTTCTTGATTTTTTTTAATCAAAATTTATTTTAACTGTCATGATTAATTCAAATTTTTGAAAAAACATAATTGCTAAAACTCATTTGCAATAAATTTATTTAAAGACTTGATGATTTAATTTTTTTATAATTCTTAAGCAAAATAAAAACAATTATAAAATTATTTAAAAATAAATTAAAATTGATTATAATCACTTTATTATAAAAAAATTAGAAAAAATATTACCAAATTTATGACTAAATTTTATTTATTTATATCGAAAATTCAGCAGTTGCAAATACCAACTTATTCAAAAAAGGATATTCAAACATATAAACACAGCACACTCAATTATTATAATAAAAACAAAAAACAGCCATTTTTAAAGAAATAATATTTTTTTAAATTTTATTCAGAAAATATTTATTAGGACAAGGGTTCTTAATCCTTTATTATTCATTTACATATACTCAAAATAAAAATAAATCAAACATAGTTTACGAATTTTATTTTATTTTTGTCATTATTAAATTACATACATTCAAGCTACAGTCTTCCGCCGAACATAGCGCCTAGGCGTTATGTGTGAATACTGCGCCTACTGGGCGTTTTATTCGAACATAACGCCTAGGCGCTATGTTCGAATAAAACGTTGTGTGAAAACTCTAAATATGACACACAACCAAGTTTTTTTTTAATGTATCATATGACACATTTGCTTGTTTCAGCCATAGCCATAGAATGTCAAATAACCTAAAAAGAAAAAATTATTAAATTAAACATAAACTAAAAATTTTAAATGAATACAATTCCGGTGTGAAAGGCAGTGACTGGATTGTCAAAAAAATACAACATTGGTACATCAATTCTTAGGGGATGGCACAATTAAAAAGCACAACTTATTTAAACTATAAACAATCAATCCGTGCAAATAAAAGTTGCACGACGATTACCTGGTAGGTGGACGAAAATTGGAATTTCCTGAAATTGAAAATGAAGTATTGCAATGGGTACTTGATAGAAATTCTAAGAGCTTAAGGGTTAAAGATAAGTACATTCAATTAAAATCACAAGAAGTTTGTGAACGTTTGAAAATGATAGATACTGAAAACAATTCCAATTAGATTAATTTCAAACATTTATCAGGGTGGTGTAAACGATTTAAAAATCGCCATGAGTTAGTATCTCGACGTCAAACCACAACAAAAAAATCCCTGAAAATGTTAATGCAATTTTTTTTAAATTTTTTTAAAAATAATTCATGCCAAAATTGAGGAACAACAAATAAAAATGTGCAATATCATTAATTTCGACCAAGTACCACGATATTTCGAATCTGAACCAAAAACGACTATAACCCAGAAGGGATGCAGCGAAGTTTTAATGAGAAAAGCCGGTACCTCACATAAACGTTTCACAACCACATTATGTATAACTTTGGAGGGTAAATTTTTAAAACCACGCGTTCTGTTCTCGAATTTAAAAAAAACCAATTGTAAACAAAAAGTGCCTTGTAGATGTGAATAGAATTAGAATGTTTAACGATGACATCTTGAAACAATATATTAAAGAAATTATTTTGTGTAGGCCACAAACCAGTTTAGCTCGTGATCCAGTATTGCTGATAATGGATTCTTACGGAAGCCATGTAAAATTACATGAATCTAAATATCTGGAAAAATTCAATATTTTTGTTGTTTTAGTGCCTCCGAATTTGACAGGTCTCCTGCAACCCTTAGACGTTGCAGTAAATCGTAGTTTTCAAGCATATTATAATACACGGTATGATGAATACATATAAGAAGTACTCAAAAATCTAGTAGATGCAAACTCGGCAAAGAAATCCTAAAATTCCTAACTATAAAATAGTTAGCGACTGGGTTGTGGACTATATATCGACAAAGGATTCTAGTTTTATAGTAAAAGCATTTAAATGTTGCGGAATTGTACCTAAAATAGATTTTAATATTGATGCACCCCATACTACTTTACAAAACATTTTGCAACCTACTTTTGATTACGATGAAATTCGATTTTTTTTGACAATGAAGATTGGGAAGATTGGTTTTATCCAGAGGAAGTGCCAACAAGTTTTTTTAGATGTGTTCATCAGATAAAAAATAAAAATAGTTCTTTTTCAGTTTTTATGAATAATTACATGCCACAAATACTTTCATATATTAAAAGTAATACAGATACATCTGACATTTTAGATGGGCATGACGAAGAACTTATAAGTCGTGGCGAAAATTTGTCTTCATATGCCGAAATTTATGCTACTGCCTTAAAAGAAAATTGGTGTATAAAAGTAATAGAAGTGGACGAAAATTGTGTTCAAGTTGAAAACTTTACGTATAAAGTAGAGTCTCCAAAAAATATATATTCTGTTAGTCAGAAACGAAAATTTTTTACTTTAAATTTAAAAGCATAGTTTCTTTATATTTACTTGAAAAATAATGTTTATGTTCCTATATTTAATATTGAAATTAAAATAAATTTTTAATGATTATAATTTTCTTATTTCTTTAGCAAAGTTAATATATACAATCACACACTAAAGACTATATTTATACAACAATTATTCCAAACGTATTTTGTAAGGTAGCTCTTTTGGATTCAACAAATATCTGGATAACTTTTATACATAACAAACCCGGTCAAAATTTATGAATGTGGGTTTGCTACCGATGGTATTAGACCTCTGACCATGAATCATTGAAAGATTTCACCAATCGTAGTGTTATGCCATTGTTCAATGATCTGGATAACTGTCCACTAGAGTAATAGTATGAATTAAGGAAATTCTTAACGACTTCTATATGCCATTGTACAGTAGTCTCGTGCCTTTACGACATAATGAAGAAAATATAGAACATTGTAAAGAGAATTAGAGACGAATAGATTTTAGTAAAAGAGCTCAATTATTCATTGTTTCTCAATCACGTTACAAATTACCAACCCGTTAGTAGTCAAGGGTGAAGCGGTTGCCAAAATTAAAATAAATTGATGTTTCAAGATAAAGGACGTTGAGACTATAGCAACGTAACGGCTTAATAATTCCAGAATGCCAGCCTAATTTTAAATTAATAAAATATAATTGGAATTTCATAACAACTCAAGGAATTTTGATAAGGCATTCAGTGATTCAATTAAAAGTGAAGATAGTTAATTTTTAAACTGTATTGAAATAATACAAAACTTTGAAAGTAAAAATGTTCGAAAGAAGACTACTTAACATAAAAATCACTGTTTTGTTTATATATTAGAAATATGCTATTTTTTTAAGAAACTCCTCAATAAACTTTTAACAAATTTTAACTAACTCTTCATATTGTAATTAAGAAGTATAAATATAAAATGTTATAACTAAGCGATCGAGTATAAAATGTTTCCCTGGGACTTCATAGATACTTTTACATAATGTTAAATAAATGCAGAGTCGACTTTATTTTAAAAGAATTTAAAGTATTTTATTTTATTTATAATATGTATGAATTGCAATAAAAAATTGATTGTCAAATAAATTCTTTATAATTAGTATTAAATATTTAACTTAATCTTTATATATGTATATTCTGATATCTAAAAGTTAGTTTTAATATTACCAAGGTCGTAAAAAACTGGGCAAATTTTTAAACAATTTTGAAATATTTGAAACAAGTTGAATTTGTAAATTAAATAATTTATGATAAAAGAATAAATGACTATGAAAGAAAATTGTCATTTACAAAATGAAAAATTTAATTCACCAATAAATCAATTTACATCTAAAGTAACAATTCCGGATTCATTCATATTCAGTGGTTATATTCCTCATCATTATACTTCAACAAATTTCCAGACTAAATTATTTAATTGCTTAGACAGGCCAGCTGGATGGAAATGTTTAATATATCATTTATTCATGTAAGAATGCTTAGATTTAATGAAAATTTATATTAAGTTCCTATATTTACAAATTTTAGTATCTATGAATAACATTAAATACTATTTGTTTTCATCAAAAGTAAACATTTATTCAGTATTATTAATTTCAATTTATTTACAATAATTTAAGTTTTAAAATTATTCTTTTTTCTAGATTAAATTTAATAAAACTAAAACTAATTTACAAAATCATTCAATTTATTTAAAAATTTTTAAAAATAAAATAGTTTAAGTGTTTTGATATTTATACATTTTGATAAAGTACGTTTTATAAACAGAAGAAAGCGAATGGAATTGATAT
This sequence comes from Schmidtea polychroa, assembly GCA_959609185.1. NCBI lineage: Eukaryota > Metazoa > Platyhelminthes > Tricladida > Dugesiidae > Schmidtea > Schmidtea polychroa. The sequence goes on from CAUHTR010001139.1 coordinate 43,279, forward strand.
TATTATTTATCAATTACTGATATTGGATATGGGGCGGGGGGGGGGGGTCTGGTACAATATGATTATTTATCAATTGCTGATATTGGATATGGGGGGGGTCTGGTACAATATGATTATTTATTAATTGCTGATATTGGATATGGGGGGCTGGAACAATATGATTATTTATCAATTACTGGCTTGAAAGATTGTTACGTAAACCAGTTTAATTCTATATGTGTTGCTAGTGCTTACTGTGATAGAAAGCAACGCCGATGCAAGAAGCAAGAATTGTTATATTTAATTTATTGACGAAAGAAATCATATTTTTAAGTGATTCCTGAACTTGGACGAAGCACTTTCAATTTACAATTAATTCTGTGTTGAATGACTAAGTTTATCATGAAGGACTTGTAGCAATTAATTGCAATAGTTTAAGAGTTGTAGTAGTTCATATATTAGTTGCCTATCAAAATTCCACTCGGTTTATTTAGGTTTTCAAATGATGAAAAACAAAATTATATTTCTCAAATCGTTTGCTTGTATGTAAGTTTTTATTTAACACGTTGCCGCACACTTTTATTATTGAAACGTTCTCAAGAAGCGCATTAAATCATGGCCAGTGCATAAATGTTATCTATAGATTGACAAGTAAATACATTTGTACCGCGTCTAATAGAGATATTCATAGCTCAACAATTATTAAAAAGTAAAGCTAATGAAATTTCACACTTCACTGGAGACAATGAGTGCATGAGGGTGTTACGTAACATATTGCATAATTGCTCCACTGCAACAATTATGTTTAATAATTCAATTATTGATTTGGTAATAATTGTTAAATTCAATAAATAATTAGATTAAATGAGTTTTATCATGCTTTTATTTGAATAATTTTTAAATTAATTTATTCCATCCAATCAGATTTGCGCTGGTCATTACAACCTTGACTGTCAGCGCTATGGAAACCGTGCGCAATATTCCATGGACCGGGATTTGTCTATATTATTTAGTAAGTCAAACTTTCAATAAATTTGTAAATATTGTTGGAATCTTTTGGAAATCTTACTGACATTTATTATTATTATAAAGTGATGATTTCTTGGTAGCAACATTAATTAAATTTTAAGCAAATAAATCAAAATTTAAGCCTTTTGCTGCGAATAATATATTTAATACAAATAAAAAAATTTTCATTTATAAGATAATCCTTATTATTATTATTTATCATTTTTATAATTTTTTATTATTATTTATTATTATTATTTACTATAATTATTAATTATTATTTTTATTTATCATTTTTATAATTTTTATTATTATTTTTCATTATTTTTCATTATTTACTATAATTATTAATTATTAATTTTATTTATCATTTTTATAATTTTTATTATTATTTATTATTATTTTCTATTATTATTAATTATTATTTTTATTATTTATTATTATAAGAAAGCATCGCTCAAACATTTGTTTTACTATATATTTTGACACTTTTCCTGTCATCATTCTGTAGAATAGAATAGCTATAAAAATTAAAGAATTTCGGACAAATTTATAAATTATATTAATTATATCATATTTTTAATAAAAATTATAATTTAAATAATCAATCATTATTTAAATCACTTGAAAAAGGCAGTGCCGAAAATTAGTGAATCTCAAAAAACATCGATATCTTTACTGATTCATAGTCAATTCTCATTATAAATATGGACTGTTGTTGTTAAATTAAATAATTATTAAATTATAAAATTGGATAATTTTAAATTTCAATATTTTAAAATTTCTCTTTTTAAAAGAGCGTTTTTCAAATTTCACCACTAATTTCTTTTTATTAAAAGGCTTGACTATAAATAAGTAAATATATCGATGTATTTTGATACAGTAAAGCCTCCTACAACGCGATTTATAAATTACGGCAATTTTTCTCACAACGCGATTTAAAAAAATGAACGTTTTGAAAAAATCACAGTGTATAAATACAGAAATGTGTGTGTATTTTGCAGTTAATGTAAATTTAGGATGAAAAGAAATTTTATTATATGTACATATAATTTAAATTCATGGGAAAAAATCATCATACCTATTCAAAATGCCGAATGAAAAAAAAATCTGAAAATTTATTTCACTTCAAACCAAAAATCAAATTTTGGATAGGCTTAAAAATCAAGAGAAGACTATTGATGTTGCCAAATATTTGAATTTAAATGAGTCAACAATTTGAACCATAAAACAAACAGAAGAAAAAATTAGGAATTCGGTTGCATCTAGATCATCTGTGCTTGCCAAAATTACCGCTCGTCCGAGAGCAAATTTAATGGAAAAATGGAACAAGCCATTATAGTATGGGTAGAAGATATAACAAAAAACGGTTAACTTTAGACGGAAATGTGATCAAAGAAAAAGCTTTAAAAATATTTAAATGTTTAAAAGAAATGGGAGAATCGTCAGATGATGAACCCAGCCATACGTTTGTTGCTAACAATGGATGATTCGAAAAATTCAAAAAACGGCATTCATTGCACAATATAAAACTACAAGGAGAAAAAGCATCTGCTAGTGTAGAAGGAGCAAAGCTGTATCCAAAAGAACTTGCCAAAATAATTCAAGTAACGGGCTATCAGGTGTTTAACGCCGATGAGACAGGACTATGGTGGATAAAAGGCCCTCTAGAACCTATATTTCAAAAAATGAAAAAATTGCACCTGGATTTAAGGCTGCTAAAGATCGGATTACCTTACTTTTCTGCAGTAATGCATCTGGTGATTTTATGACGAAGCCTATATTCATTAACCGATCGTTAAATCCATTGAGCGTTGAAACGATGTAACAAAAACAGCCTTCCTGTGTATTGGAGGGCCAATTAAGAGCCATGGATGACGGCTAATTTTTTAACGATTGGTTCCATCATTGTTTTGTTCCGGATGAGGAAAACTATTTGAAGAAAAAGAACTTAATATTGCACACGTAATAGGACGCGATGGGTTCGATGAAATAACATTGGATGACATACAAGAACTAGTTACGGAGGATGAACTAAACGAAGCAGATTTGGTTAGAATAGTCAGTAAAAACACTATTGATTGAAGATAGTAATTTCTGAAGATATATCCGATGATAAAGATAAATCCAGGAAATTTACTGTAAAATGTGTAGAAAAGGGTTTAGATATTGCGAAGCAGTTAGCAAATTACTTTTTAGAGAATGATCTACTGGAGGAAAGAGCTCAAAAATTTACAAGAAATTTAGAAAATTGCTTATCTCCTTTTGACGAAATTTATAAAGATTTGCTCGCATAAAGGAAACTATCTTTAATAACTGATTTTGTCAAGCCGATAACGATCGCAAGAGCTAACGAACCTATCCATTGCTCCAGTAGTTCAGATTCGGATGTAGCACCAGCAAAACGTTCACGGGCATCATCGCTTAGCAGTGATGAAGAAGATAAATAAATAAATAATATGCATCAACATTTCTTTTTATATTTTAATTATTATTTTAAAAACGTGAATTATTTTGTTAAATTTTATTAATTTATTATAATTTTATTGAAGACTTCCTAATAAAATCTTGAATATTAACTTATTAAAGTTTCATTTTATTAATTTAAATGCAGTTTTTTATACTTGGAACCTAACACCCTTTTATCTGTAAAGTTCATGTCTCTTACAACGCGACGTTTTCTAAGAACGTATCCGTCGCGTTGTAGTAGGGTTGACTGTATTCACAAATTTTCCGGCACTGCTTTTTTCAACTGACTTTCTTTTTTTAATTGCTACAATTTAAAAATGATTTATTATTTAAATTATAATTTTTAAAGAATAAAATATATTTATTAAAAATATGATATAATTAATAAATTTGTTTAAAAATCTATAATTTCTGTAGTTATTTTATTCTACCTCATAATGACAGAAAAACTGTTGAAATATATCGTAAAACGAATGTTTGAGTGGCGCTTTCTTATAATTAAATCGTTGCCATTTTGTTTAATTATTATTATTATTATTATTATTATTATTATTATTATTATTATTATTATTATTATTATTATTATTATTATTATTATTATTATTATCATTATTAAAACTGAAGTCGAAGAAATATTTGATTCCATTTTAAGAAATGGGCAAGGTAATTTACCTCTATCAAAATGGTTGAGACTTTCAATGATATCAATTATGTCTTTCTAATTGAAGTCGACTTGTTTACTTTTGGGATTTTCATAAGAGCCTGAAATAAAGGCAATTACTGTAAACATGACAAAATACCAAAGAGAAACGAAATCACTTAAAGAATACCAATAAGTCAAATGGTAAAGGTGCAGATGTTATTGAGTTATTTGTAATTTTTTAGTCTAGTTAATAAAAGGTGTTTGAAGAGGTCATTTCTGAAGTATTACAGTGCTATCAATAGCTTTAAAACAGTTATCAATTTAAAAATACACGAATAAAACTGATTAATGATGATTATCCTTAAACTTCTTTATTATTTTGTCATCTTTGATCTGTTTTTGTTTTCTTTTAACATTTCATTTATTCGTATTATGATTATTAATCAAGTTTCTTTCCAGTACCTTATTTTGGATACCGATATATGATGGTTGGTTCAAACATTTTCTTTCAAATTATATATTACTCTGAATAATAATTTCATTTTGGCCACTTGTGTTAACAAATGTTGTATCATGCGCAATCATTTTTATGTTTTCTAACTTTAAAGTATTTGTTGACATTTGTCTTCCACATAATTTCATAGAAAATTAAATATATCAATATTTACAATTCTCAAAAGTCTTTTAAATCAAAAAAACTTTAAAGAGCTCCTCTTCTTTTTGATTAGTCTTCTTCAAATTCAGTTTCGTGATGGAGTGGGGTGTATGAAAAGCGTCTTTACTATTTAAATTTTTATAAACTTTTGATGCAATCTTACATGACAAAGAATTTGCAGCAAACTTTATACTTTGAAATTTTTCCGCTTAGTCTCTACTACACGATAGAAATTATGGTCATTGTTTTCCTTTGAATCATCTTGCTCAATTACTCCATCTGCTACTATGTTGTTTTCATGGATGAATGAAAATAGGTTCAGGTTTTCCAGTTGTGTAGCGAGTAATTTCTATGTAGAAATTAATTAATTTTGGAGTTCACGCGTTGTTTTGATGAAACAGGAAATTTAGTTGTTTATCTCATCGGAATATTTTCTATTCTAAATTTCATTGGTTGATACAATCGCAAAATTTGCCCAATAGTGTCCCACGTGAAAGTCTTTTTATCCAGTTTACTTAAATCAATTACTTGGATTTATGTCTTTGAAGGTCTTATAACTTGATTCTTTAAATTCTGTCCCCAGACATTTGAACTTCTTCCAGTATTCTAAACGGCTCCACCTAAATTCATTACTTTTCAATATTGCTTACTTGTACCGTATACCGAATTGTAAAAGCTGATGAGGATGCAAACTTTCTTCAGAGTTTTTCATATAAACTGAAAGAGATATATACAACATACATAGGTTCATGGAAAGAAACCCGAGAAAATATCCCATAACCATATTTGTATTAAACATTTTTTATCTACGTTATAGTTAAATTGAGGATCACAAAAGAGTGAATACAATTTCATTTGCTCCTGTAAATGTTGGATAACAATTGGATAACAAGGTTTTTTTGGTCCATGGATGGTCGTTATAACCCAGTCCGACAGTATATTTTAGTTTGATTTCCAGTTGGTACCGAAATACCGAATGTTAAGTAAAGTAAAGTTCAATTTGGTGTTGTCATTTGAAAGAAAACTTTCAAGAGCTCTCAATCACATTTATTATATTCTTTCTAAACCTGGGCCTCAGGATACAATTAGTCTTGCTCACCTATAATAGCGCAAGAGTGCGATATATTAAACTAAAAGGTTTGACCCCAGAATTAATCCGAATTTAGTCAACTTTCTTGTTTGATGATTTCTATGCGCATTTTTGCTTATAGGCCAATAATAAATATCCTCACAAACAATAATAATACAATATAAAAAAAATATTTCGTAAATATAGTTTAACTGATATCATAATTTTCAGTAGAAATGACAGAAATGTGATGTTATGGAGAATTCTGTATAATAAATGGTAAGTTGTTCTGGATTTTATGAACTGTTGAGCACGTTTACATTTGTTTGTCAATTTCATTGTTTGTCAATTTCATTTGTTTATTTTTGCTTTTATGTCATTTTTTGATTTTATTTATGGATAATATACTTTTTAATATTGGCTAGGAAATCTTCCTCGTCATTATATTCGGACTGGAATATATTGGGAGAATTTGGGCTGCCGGTTCACAAAGTTGTTATCAGAATTTAAAGGGCCGATTGAAATATGCAGTGCGAGTTGCAAATATATTTGGTATGTATTTATTTTGTAGTATTTTTCTAACGTATTCCATACATATATATATACTTTTGTACTAATAAAATCATCTGCGGACTCCGTTTGATATGTTGCGTTGCGGAATGATCAAGTGCAGATAGAGTCGCATAGTTCTAGGTTTGTCAATAAATATAGAACGCGGTCAAAAAGCTACTCTTAGTCGTCTATTCTAAATATTTAACGTTACAAGATCCAAGTAATTGTCGGAACAGCTGAAATTTTTTGATACTGAACTGTTACATTTACTTTATAAATTTCACTTATATTGTTTTAATAAATATTTAAATGTAGATTGTTTCAGATATAATATACTATAATTATATTAAAATATTATAGTATATAGTATATATAATAAAATAATAATTATTAAATAATGATGATGATGATGATGATGATAATAATAATAATAATAATAATAATAATAATAATAATAATAATAATAATAATAATAATAATAATAATAATAATTATTATTATTATTAGTATTAGTATTATTATTATTATTATTATTATTATTATTATTATTATTATTATTATTATTATTATTATCATCATCATCATCATTATTATTAAATGTTTAATACAAATTTCTTTTAAAGTTCATTGTAATTAAATTAATTTTGCATATAAAATTAACACAATCAAATGAAACAAAAACACTTAAACTATAAATTAATTCTATTAAATTTGAAGGTCACGCAAATAAACAAAAAACATTATAATCATCTACTTAATATAATTTAATGTAAATAGAATTGTGGTGTAAAATGTGATAAATGATACAATAATGATGAAATTAATTTGTTTTATTTTCATTATGACTTCCATGATTGATTATTTTCAAAATTAATTAAATTAAAATTAATTAAATTAAAATTAATTAAAATAAAATTAATTAAATTTTATATCTGCAAATTACAGTTTAAATAAAGTAACTTTGTTTGAATAAGAGGATATATTTTGAATTTTTGAATTGAAATTAATTAATTTTTATCACACCTAAATAATTTTGTTTATTCTAATTTAATGTCATTTCAATTACTATTTATCTTCAAAAGATAATTCATTTTGAGATTATCAAAAAAGTGAAGGTCTTGGAATTGAAATCATACAAGATAGTAAAGATTTTAGCAATATTGATTACTTTGATTCAGATGGTGGATTTAATTCTCCTGGTGATTTTATGGCGTCAATACTAATGAAATTTACGGACAAACTAAATATTATGTTTTATGGAGAAAGATCGAATACTAAAATGACAAAAAAATCAAAAATTAGTTTTCTATGCAACACACATTTTTGTCAATGACCAAATCATTTTCTGAAAATAACACTTGATAAAGGAAGTACCGAAAATTTGTGTTGCATAGAAAATTATCTTTTATCATAATGAGAATATCAAAATTTCAGAATATTATTTAGCTTATAGAAGGTATTCAGAACTTTATGATCAAGTCTAAATTGAGTCCTTTTGCTTTACAAAAAGTGATTGAAATAAGTATTAACTAATAATTCTTCGACTAATCCCAATAATCGGCTTGGTCATTATTCATCGCATGAGATCCATATGTGGTTACCATTTTCATCTAACTGGGATATTACTGCTTTAATTATGTCAAGACTTACATTTGTGTTTAAAATTAATTGTTTTTTATAATCTTGAAACACTAGAGTTCGATACTTTAATCATATTTCGTATTTTCGCGATAGTGTTTATAAATATTTGACTAAAACATACAAAATCTTGCATTTTTTTATAAGATAAAAATTGAAACAGTCAAAAATATAAGGTATATAGATATATGGTGAAGAAGTTATTAGTGTTAGTTAATGAGACAATACGTTCATGAAATAACTGGAATCAACTTTAAAGATAAATTAATGCTATGATAAAGGTTCCGATTGTATTACACGTAACCAAAAAACGAGAGGTGATGTATTTTTCGTATGGTTTTCCTGGTGTATATCATGACCCCTGTGTATATATTTAGTGGATAAATCGGTTTTGACAATAAAATCCCGGGGAATATATCATAATATCTGATTAAGATAAATTCATTTAACCAAATTTTTATTTTATTATTTTTACACCTCTCAAATTCCTTCGGAATATCAATTCGTTGCGATGATGACAAAATGATTGATATTGGTAAATGAACTCATCAATTATTTCGGGTAGAACTAAACCTATTGGCCTTTCAGCAGTTAAAGTCATATTGAATAGATCACAATAATTTCAACAAGATGCAATTCCATCCGCCGGCGGAATAGAATTTGAAACATGTGCATATAAATGTCTATAATATATTTCTTGGCATAGAATCAACGATGTATGAGAAGAACCTTGTAACGGAAACCATTTGAATGCAAAACATCGTGATAACTTCAATAGCGGCGACCAAATAAGACAATAATTCATAGACATCTAAAATTCCGTTAAGCTCACAAATTTCTTTAAATTTGAAAATTTCTTTTATTCCAGCAATTTCAAAACCGAATTCGATTATCCAACGAATTCAAACAATTTTAAAAATAAAACCCAAAAATTCCAATAAAGAAAACATTGTCCGCGCCTGTGTGCGCACATATACACGAATAAGCCAAAACAAAAACGAAAAGGCACAATCGGCCGAAACAATATCTAGAAATTTGACTAGAATTTACATTTGAAAAGAGAATTAGAATTACAGTGTTATAATAAAATAATGAGAGGAAAAATGGAAAAGAGGAAAAATATTAAATGAAGTAAAAAGAAATTTAATTCAAAATAATCGATCAATAGCGAAAATGATAAAAGAAATTATTGACTAATTAATTATTTATAATATTTATTTTCAAATATTAATTTCCGTAATTTAGCAAAAATGAGGAAATAAGGAAATAAAATTCGAAATTTTTTTAAAAATAAAAAAATTTTGTTAAAATTTAACCAAACAAATCATTATAAAATAAATACGAATAATGTACGACTTGATCACTGATAATGACTGCCCAATTTGTTATGATTCAATGACAGATCATAGCTATGTTGTGTTTGACGGCTGCCATCATAGAGCTTGCGAAAATTGCGCCGAAGAAATCATGTTCAAACGCTTTCCTAAATGCCAACTCGACAATGACAAAATAAAAACAATTATCAATTGCCGTAGGGATCCTGATCAAAAAGATCAAATGATGTTTGAATGTCAATCTGTCAAAAAATATCGGCATTCAATATTATCAACGGAGCCGCAATCCATTATAGAGGATATTCAAAATATTTGGATGGAAAGAACATTACATTTCAAATGCATTTTAGATAAGACTTCAGAGCTTCTGCATACTATAAGGGAGAGACTTAAAATTTGGTACGACAATGATGAGTCGGTTGAAAAGCAAGAATTTTTGAACTTTTACACTATTGTCTTGTATGTTAGTTACAGAAATTCGCACATTGCAAGAAGCAGAAATTATTAAACCTTCTGACAAGGAAAGATTATATCATGCATATATCAATTGTTTATCAGATCAAAGGAATCTATCATTAGATTTGATGAATATTTCGAATTCCATGTTCTTTGAAGAATTTCTTCGCTTAGAATTTCCGTCTTTTACTTCTCTTATTAATCCCAAAATCCATCAGAAAAAGTTTCTAATCAAATACATTGAAAATTTCGATCAACATTTGAACGATCTCAGTTTTCGTTCTAAAAATCTGATTTATTTCGTTTTATCATTTTTAAAAAATAATAAAGAAATTTATGAAAAATTACAGAAAAATCTCGATCAAATAAATTTTGATAATTGTTTGATTTGCACTGATCAAGTCGATTTTCATCGATATGCCAAATTATCGAATTGCTCACACAAAATATGCAAATCGTGCATTGATTTATTTATGATTACTCATGCTTGTTGTCCATTTGATAGTGAGGTAGGAATGAATGATTTGTCAATGATTATTGATGAGGAATTCAATGAGGATATTGGAAAGAATAAAGAAAATGGAAGCGTTATGAATTACTTGGAAAATAATGCTGAAATTATTTTTAATAAAATGAAAGATGAAATAAATAAATTCAATGAAAATATGATAAATGCCTTCACTGAGAAAACAGAGAAATATTCAATTTTCAAGGAGAAAGTTAATTCTTTGTTCAACATATTAATTTCTGAATCAGTAAATCCGAAAGTCAAAAAAATATTCTTCAAAGATTTCAAACTAGAATATGTGAAATTTGTCAATGATGGACTCATGATGTTTCCGCCATCTGCTGTAAAGATTTTCTATATGGAAAATTCTTTTCATATGAAGTTAAGTAAATTCTTGAATGGCGCAGACGTTTTATCTTTTATATTTGATGATGTTTTGCCATATGCAAAGTTTTTTGATTCCATTATTGGACTGCAGAAATATGTGTTTGAAAGAGGCGGTTTGTCGAATTTCTTCGAGACTTTAGGCTATAAATTGGTCGATGTGTTAACAGCTTACCAACAGATATCGTATTCAGAAAATGAAGATTTTGGTGATGAAGATCTAATATTGTGAAACAATATAAAATGTTATTATTAAAAAAGTTTTATAATTTTGATTTTTTTTATCGGAATTTCCATTTTTTTATTTATTTTTATTTACTAAACGAACATTGAAGTCGGCTTCGAATTCGGATGATTCAAAGCTTTTATTATCACCCCGTTTCTGAAAAAGTTCAAGTATTAGAGTATTGAGAATTTAAATTTATATAAAAGCACTGTTCCGAATGTCCAAAGAATTTTATTCTTCAATTATTGGCATTAAAAACCATTATTCAATTCCAAATTAGCCTGGAGTTCGTGACTTTTTTTCTTAGATATTTTTCTTGAAATCAAAGATTAGACTAAAATATTGAGTTGACTATCCCTTATCCCTTAACACTTTAGATCAGTGTTTCTCAGACTTTTCTCGCTAGTGGCGAACTAAAAATTTTAAAAAAGCTCGTGGCACACCTGCCCAAAAATCAAGTATTTTTACAAATTTTTTGATTTTCCAATGATATATAAAAAAGCTACTTTATAGTCTATACTAATTAAATTTTTTGTGTACTCCTCTCTTTAAGAATTTTTTTTGTAATTTTGATCCACAGAAGCGACTTTTTCATAGTAAAAAGCTTGATATAGTTTTTGTAAATTTTTTTTATTACTAACTTTTTTAGGAAAAAGAGTCTCGCGGCACACCTGGCTCAACCTCGCCGCACTACCGTTTGAGAACACTGCTTTAGATTTTATACACTATGTTAAATATATAATGCAGTGGTTCTCACACTTTTTAGGATTTGTTTTGTGATAGTCCCTTCAAAAATTTTTACATGGCTCGTGGAATCCTTATAAATTTAAATTAAAGTTATTAAAATTAACATATATGCTACTGCTCCATCCGGGCTGCACTCCTCATAATAAATATTCTTTCGCAAATTACATTAGAATGTGGAATTAAGAGTATGTGGGTCACAGTTTTTATACAAATTATTGCAATTGGAATGATCTTTAAATAATATTATCCAATTCTCATCTAATTTTTTTTCTTGTTTGCTTCAGCCATATTCTTTAAAAAATCGGTTTAATAAACAGATATTTTCGTATAGAAGGTCAATATCGCAAATAATATTAAATAATTTTGTTAAGTCGGGATTTTCAATCAGGTTTGCTAGTCCCTATTTCAACGGGACTGCCTCGAGTTCAATAGACAAATTCTGAGTCCCGCTTGCTTCATAAATCCCGGAGTACATGATAAAATTCTTTTTTAAAAGTGTCAATTTTAAGTTTATAAAAATTATTTTATTTTTATTTTATATATTTCTTACATTATTTAAAAATATTAGTCTAAATTATTCTCTTCAATCCTCCATTTGTAGCAAGGTAGCCGAAGTCCCTACAGGTTGTGAACCTATTTCATATTATAAAATAATTTCTAATTTAATTATCTAATTTTTCTTTAATTTATCTATATATATTATAAGAACTTTTTCAATTTTCACCACTAATTTCTTTTCAATTGATATTGTATTTCTTAAATATACATCGATATATTTACTGATTCATAGTCAATATATATATATATATATATATATATATATATATATATATATATATATATATATATATATATATATATATATATATATATATATATATATATATATATATATATATATATATATATATATATATATATCTGAGAATATTTATTACAAAACTTATATTTCCTCTCAATGATAAAAATATTAATTAAAAATTTTGCCGTGAATAAATTAATTTTTCTTTGTCATTTCATTAACAACTTTACAATTTATACTTTATTAAAACAATTAAATTTTTATTTAAAAAAAATTTAGATTTAATTATCCTTCTCGGCTCGATTCTCAGTTTGACAATAGGAGCAAGTGAAGGAATGTTTACCGCATCGACAATGAAGTGGAAATATTTGCGCAATAATATTTTTTTAATCACTTTTAGAATCTTTCGATTGGTTCAAATAATGAGAATCGCCAGAATCGATAGAAAAGGCGCCACTTGGGGTCTGTTGAGTTCCGTCGTATACAGTCACCGGAAGGTAAAAACTTTGTTTTAATCTATCTTGATATTTTAATTTTTATTTATCTTGATTACATATCCCAGTAAAACATGCTTCAAAACACCTCATTTACACTTATCAAACTCTACTAAAAATTATGGAAATTCCGATCACTTATGTGTGTTTAAGTGTATGAGTCAAATTTACATCTTGACCTTTTCTGTTAATCAGTTTTGTTACTGGTTTGACCTTTGCGTTCAGTACGATTGCAGTGCTTTATTTTCGATCACTACTATCATTAATAATTTTCTAAAAATAGTCTGAAAATAGTGAATTATAGAAAATAAATCGGTTAGAATTTTCGGTACCCTAGTTTTGTTATTTTTGTAGGAAATAGCCGAAATATAAAAAGAAGTTTAAAATGTTAATCGGAAAGAAGTGAAATTAAATCACATTATGGACCAATCAAATTGGAACATTTATTTAAATTTGAAATAAAAAGTTACCTAGATCCGTTTTCACATCCGGCTTGCTGTAGATCATTTTATATTGTATTTTTATTATTTACCCTACATTTTTTATGATTGCAATTTGCATTCAACTTTACTAAGAACAAAAGATGTATCGATATATATTCGACGGTTTAATATTAAAATAATAATAATAATTAACATTAATGGCCTTCATTCATTTCACAGCCTTTGACACGTTTTATCAATACGGTGCTTATACTCTCATCCAATCGAGTACAGCTCCAATTTTCACTTGCTCTCGCATCATAGTTTTTGCCAACCCCCAGTCATCCACTCACATTGTGTAAAAAACTTAAGATATTCATTAAAATAAAAATGGCAACCACTTCATTAAAACAAAACATTGATATTACATAATAGTGTGTCGATACTTATATTGTCGTATTGGTATTGAGTGATAATTTATCTGGTATCATGATTCGAGTGACTTCTTTAATTATAATCAACATTTTATATAAAAATTTTTGTTATTGAAAGCCACAAAAAAATATCACCTTTATTTAAATAATATATGTAAAAAGCATTAATAAATGATATAATAAGCCTTTACTGCAAGTTTAAAATTTATTAGTCGACTTCAAATATTGTATAATTGAATTTAGAAACAAAACGTTTCAATTTTCGGTAATCTTCAATAATGTAATCTTGTATATATATATATATATATATATTTGTTACAATTACTAAGCACGGAAATTTTTAAATTTAATCCGTTATTATTTAAATCGTTATCATTACTTAAAAAATCACTTTGCCCCATTAAAATTCTTAGGTTAGATTTATTCAATTCAGATTAGCACTAATTTGGGTGACCATTAAAAAATCCGGTAATGTAGTATTTTATATTTTGTCTAATCATTCACCAAATACCTTTATTGCATTGCATTAACATTAAGCATCATGCTTTGCAATGTATAAAACTGTATCTGTCTATCTGTTCACTATTATAATTTATAGAAATAAAAACATTAGTTCTTTATTATCATAGACATAAAACCCTGAATCATTTTAAAATCATTATATAATTTTCATAAACATGTAATATATGTTTACGATGTATAATTATTTTTGAAAATTCAATTGCATTTAATAAAATACAGCAATTTATTATACGACTTATGTGCCCGAGCAACGTCGGGCAGTCCAGCTAAGTCAAACTATAATTTAATAATAACAACTATAAAAATGACTAGTCTATAGTGGAGGGGGATTTTAGTACGAGAGTTTAGATATATTGGTATAGGGCGAGTTATTTCGTCCCACCTGTTGTACATTTGTTATTTAAAGTGCATGGCGAGTGAACTTGTCATGTCCGTTTAGTTGAGAATTTTTATTTGACTAATACATAAAAAAATTAAATTGTAAAATGTCAATGAATTTGCTAATATTATATAAATATTATATACGGCATATATAGTTGTTATCATTATTATTTTATAAATCGTCAAATTTAAAAATAGATGTGTTTAAATAAAGTTAAAAGAAAACACTTTTTTAAATAAACATTACCTACTTTACCTCATACCATTTCATGTTTGCATCATTCTCTACCCATATTATTTTTTCCGTACAATTTTTCCCTAGAAGCATTCCCATCAATATTATTAAATAAAATAAAATTTTTTTTTTCGTATATTGCATATTGCATTAAAACATGTAATTAAGAAATAAGAGAAAGGGGATCTGAACAACGTTTAATGGTTTGTTTTTTCGGGTACTCGGTTGATCCAAGTTACGCCATTGAAACTCATCATATAATCTTGATTATTTTTACGAAAATGCGATGACTTTCAAAGGGTCACTTAGTGACTCGTTTCTATTGAAAGTTGTAAAATCTAAAAATATTTTCTTGCAAGAAAACAAAAAAGTTGGTATTGTTAGGTTCGTATAGTGGGAATATGACTAACACAGTGTAATATATGACTCCAAATAAAATATATCGCGTATAGGTTTAAAGTAATAAATAATGATATGGTTTTCACAAAAGTTTATTAACTATTTTATATAACAATTATAATTAACTAAAATGATATGCAAAAAGAAAAATACTGTCACTACTAAAACGAAAGAGAATCGGTTATTCAAACCGTCCTAAATATTTAATTTTAAGTGATCCTAATACACACCAACAGCCCGATATAGGTGTCAATAACAATATGAGTAAGGTGACCAGATATTTAGATGGGCAAAGCGGGACAACTTTGAAAGAGTGGGGTATCAACAAAAATTTTCATATAGAATAAAAATAATATGGTAATATTTTTTGATTTTTAACATAAGTACAATTTATAAATATAAAAAATTGTATAATATTTTATTCCTTGATTGACTTAAATTGCAAAATTTTATTTTTATATTTCTTTCTAAAATTTCTTTTAAGATTAGGGTCAGTGATATACTTTTTGTTATCAATATAAAATTGAAAACTACGAGTATTTTAAGCTAAGTTTAAGAAAATTTATGTATTTATGAAATATAGAAATAAATTACTTACCTTAATTTTCTATGGTAAGTAGCAGATTTGTAATATTTATTTGTTTAATTAGCTTCCTAGCACGCAGTATGAACATGAAGTGTATCATCTGAGAAACAAATACAATGTAACTGGGTAAGAAAAGCAATATGTTAGTCTTAGTAGTCCGTAGGATTCTTAGAATGCAAAACAATGATTTTCATAAATATAAAATTTAACTTAATTCTAAAAGTCGGGAATTTTGAAAAACGTTGCGGGACGCGGGATAAATCGTGAAAAATCGGGACTGTATTTCCCAAAATTTAAATGCGATAGTAAATAACTCAGAATATGGTTGTATTTTTTTATACTAGTGCCTTCTGTCAATTTAAAAATTAAAAAAACAGCAGAACAAATATGTTTACTACTTAATCCAAACCTCGAAACGGTTAAATGAATAGTTTGGATAGCCTTCTGTTTGACTAAAAATCCGGTTCAGAGTTTCCAAAACTTTATATTAGAATCAACTATTAACTCCAAATTTTCTTATAAATAATCCAAATAGATGAACAGTATATATAATTACCACAATTACCTTTAATTACTATAAATATCTATATTTAATTATTAGTAATAATAAATTACTAATTTTACTTATTACTTATATAGTAATAAAAAGGTGCCAGAACGCCGTTCCGGAGGGTTCCGTCAGAAAAAAAGCACTGGCTATAAATAGTAATAAGATAATACTCTATATTCTGGCACCTTTTTTCGCTGAATGATTTTAAAAAATTGACATATGTTTTCGTTTTTTGTCATATTTCTATTTCTGACATTTCAAATAGTCAATTACAATCAAATTAAAAGTAGTAGTCGTACGCCAAAGCGAGTGAATCGTTACTCCGTGCTTCCTATGTGTTATTACTATTATATAAAATACGCTCACGGTAAATATACGCCATTAATATACTACGTCATTAAAATCGTTTCCTGTCGTCGGTAATAAGTGTATATTTTGTGTCCTGCATAATTATTTTATTTGTTAGCTAATTTCAGCGTCATTTATTTTGCATATAAAGGATAGTACAGATACGTTCCGGCACCTTTTTTTTCCGAAAAAAAGCACAATTTATAGTTAATTATGCTTAAAATAGAATATCGTTTATCGAATAATCTTAACTCAATTTCGAACCCTAACAGTATTATAAAAGGTCAAATGCAAAATAAATTTCACCTCCAACTCGCGTATATCATTTATAATAGCTGAAATCAAGTTCGTAAAGAATAATTAAAAACATTTGTATAGGATAGGCTCAAGATGTGAAACGCAAAAGCTAAGGAGTGAAAACTTTAAACTTCAGCAAACTTTATTTGGAGCATATTACAATTTCCTTCATCCCATCTGTTTGAATCGGGATCAGTTGAGATGTTTGTTAAAGAAATATGTAAAAAATATTAAATGCAACATTTCAATGACTTAATATGACTTTATGTGGTACTTAGAAACTGACTTAAGGATAAAGTGGTCTCATTTGAAATACGTTAACAAATTCTTTTTTTCATTTTCAATGCCAGCATCTTTATGTTGGTCATTGTTTTCGCTTCAATTAACTGTAGGATAGGATATTCTTCTACGTACCTCTTATAGACTAGGTATAGACCCGCCTGATTACTATGTGCTCGATGTAGATTTTCAACTACTTCACGATAAAATATGCCATTCTACCATAATTTTAGATGATTGAATAAGACAAAAAATAGTAGCATATTTTTTCATATCATTGGTTCATGAGAACAGTTCATTTGTGCCCAATGATCGTTTACCTTTAAGAGCTTACCAGCAGGATCCAGGAGAATTCAGCCATGAGCAGATGCTTGCAGCTGAAAAGCTTCGGAATGACTTAACTCGTTGATTATAACTTTTTCATCCGATTTTCTTCTGAAGCAGATTGCAAACCTGATGAGACAAAATGTGAATTTTTACAAGACGCACTAAAACTATTTTTGAACTTTCCTCGTCAAAAATCACAATCTTTCTATCAATATTTTTTTATTCCTATCAATTTTAAAATAAAAACTAAATTAAATTAAGTTAAATAATTTTAAATTAAAATTAATAAATTAATCGTGGCGCTTCTGAATATCCTAGAAAGTCCTGGGATAATAAATAACTTTAACACCGCAAATTGCTTTGAAAATATCCCAGTAGGATCATGATGAAAGTTTCTGGGACGTATTGTCCCAATAGGGGCGAAAGGGTTAAAATAAAATATTTTAAAATATCCAATTAAATTTTAAATATAATTTTTGAAAGAAAAATTAATAAAATTTGTTTATTTATTTTTTTATTTATTTATAGAAAATTTATAGTTTTTTACTCTACCTAATAAAGACAGGAAAACTGTCGGAATATATTGTAAAACGAATTATCATTTATTAAAGTTAATTTAAAATAAAAACCAAAATTTTAAGTCATTATTAATATAACGAAATCTAAACACTGTGAAATGACAGTGCCAGGATTTTTTAATCAACAGAAAATATTGATCTATAGTCGAAAACTAAATGAAGATAAATAAAATCGTAAGTAGTTACAATTTTGGTCAGTAAATATGACAATGTTATATTCAATGAATTTCATGAAAATTGAAAACATATACAATCGTATCTTGTGTTCATAACATGTGCCTCCTATGCATTTATTATGTCCATTTGATAAGTAAAATCGGAAGTTTCATTCTCAAATATATTTAATTTTTAATTTTAAGTAAAATATTTTTAGGAGCTGATCACATCTTTATATATTGGATTCCTTGGATTGCTCGTGTCTTCATATATGATGTTTATTGTCGAAAATTATAATAAACCAAGTTTACAATTCAAGTCTTTAGCCGATGCCTTCTATTGGGGAATTGTTAGTTATTTTTCGGTTTGGAAATTGTTAAATTCTAGCTCTGATTTGTAGGTTACAGTGACAACAATCGGTTATGGGGATATTACACCCCAGACATGGCTTGGCAAAACTATCTGTGCGTGTGGTTCAATTGTCACAATTTCATTCTTTGCACTTCCAGCGGTAAGGTCTAAGTCAGTTTATTTCACATTTAATTTAATGCCTGTTGAATTTGGAGAACTTATATATTTTATCATATAAACATTATCATAGAATTTTAAATGATTCTTTTAAGTCACATATATTCAAAGAGTACCTTGCAATTAGTTCCAATAAATGTTTTCTCTATTAAAATTCTTCTGAATCAAAATAGGAAACCCTAAGACTTCGAAGCATGTTTTCTTTTAGAGATACGGTTTTTAACCATTTTTGTTGTCCCACAAAGAGTTAGTTGTCGGTTTACGCTTACCGAAAAAAACATTTTAAAAATGTATTTTGTTTAATAAATTTATTTGATATAGTAATAATTTATTTGATAAGCCATAAATAGAAGACCTTTTTAAAAACATCTTCATTACCTATGCATTTTATAAAATTCATTATATATAAAATCCTACACTATTATTGTTGCACACAAATTACAATAATAAAGGCCCAGTCACTCACTCACTGATTCTATAACGCTCAATGCTTACTATGATTATTTTAAAAAATTATAATTATATCATTAACAATTGTAAGTAGTTTATTATCTAACGTAAACCAGAATTGCCTTAATTTTCAGTTTTGATTTAAAAAGTCTAAAATTATTGAAATTCGACACATTTCTTTGTCAAAAAGATTCCGCTATATATTCGGTAAGAGAAATTAAATTTTATTTCTTTTGAACCCTAAGTCTATTGATGATTTTTTACCATTTTTAGTATTATTTTGATCATTTATTCAACGACAATCGTATTTTCACACGCAATATTGTGTATATAGAAATTTTGTAATAAATAAATCATTCTTATGAACTGAAAATTAATTACTCATTCTTTTTACTGAACTCATTCACATACCAATTTTTGGTTTTCGAACACACTATGATTCAAACGCATGCAATAAGATTCACGTGAAGGACTTGGGATTTTGAAAAAAAGGGGCGCCTTAGGCGCCCGTAAAAAACCTAGTTAAATATATTTTGCAAATTTAATATTCTTTATTTAAATGATTTTTTGATAAAAAATAATAGATATGATTATATCATTAATTCGAATCAATATATAAGTTTTATCGTTTTAATACGAGCATAATTTTGCTATACTAGAATTATTGTTTTTTATTGTTCTTTTCTCTACGGATACTTTAACTTTTTTTTCTTGCGTTCCTCTAATGTATACATAACACTGGTTGAGGACTTCTGCTTTGGAATCACTTTAACTTTTTATGTAGTTATAAATATTATGATACATAAATGTGATTGGATTCAATTTTCTTTGTAACCGGTACGCTTTCCAAGTTTTTATTGATTTGTAAAATGAAAAATCCGTACGCACTTACTAGAACTTATTAAGAACCAGTACTGGCGTACTGATTGAATCCCATCAAAGCATATATCCAATTATATCACTACAATAATAATTGATAATGATAATATATAATGAATCAATCAATATTGGTAACCTTATTTCATTTTTTAAGTTCCATTTATTTTCATTGTGACTATTCTTCAATATTTGTTATATAAAAAAACTGAGCTGTTGGGTTCTTCAAGTCATTGCGTTTATTTCCTTGTAAATAAAAGACTAGTAATTTGTATGAAACAAAAAGTTTATTAAATAATATATTATCCACTTTGTCCGATATCTCTTTGCCATATTTCAGGCAACGTCATGATTTCTCAATCGAAGAAGTTTTTATCTTTATAGTCAAGAGCTTGTCCAAGTACGATTTTACATCATCATCAACAGGCAAGGTTTTACCATTCAAATCATTTTTCAAGGAACGAAATAAATGGTGGGTTGATGGCAGTGGATCTGGTTAATAAGGTGGATGTGGTATTATACAAGCTTCAACAAGTTTTGGCGAGTGATATGTGGTGAAAAACAACACCTTTGTTATTGACCAGTTCTGGTTGCTTCTGTTTGATGGCACCATGTAATTCATCAAGTTCGAGACAATGCACTTCCGAATTAATAATTTTTATTTAAAAGGAGCTCAAAATACGAAATGCCTCTTAAATCTCACTGAACTGACAGTATAATTTTTCTTTGGTGAATATCAGCTTTTTGAAGTGTTTTAATTAGGTTTATTAATCTTATACCGCGACCTTTTTGGTTCGACGTTATTGTAGACTATCCATTTCTCATCATCTATTATCATGTTTTAAAAATAGCTCATTTTCTTCACGGTTCAGGTGATTATCGCAGTCGCTAATGCGTTCTATCAAATGAATTTCATTTAACTCATGTGGTACCCAAATATCTCGAGTACTTTTGTATCAAAGTTGTTTTTAAATAATTTCTGAATCTCGATTTTCTAAATGTTATGCTTTTCAGCAATCTGTTATGTAGTCTGACACCGATTTCATTAATGTCTTTATTTTCTAGTTATCCATCTTGACTAACTCTCCTTAGTATTTTGTATTATTGACATCAATATCTCCAGACCGAAATTCTGTCGCACCTATGGATTATACCAGCATATTTTCCGGTCCCCCATATATATTTCAAAATTTTCTTCTCGTAGTATATCAATTCTTTTTAACTGGTTTAGTTTAAATTAGCAGGTTATATGAGAATGCGATCTGCGGAGTTGATGCAGAAAATAGGGTGATTCCTAATTAAATTTTATAAATTTGTTCATGTTTAATACATATATTGCTCTTGTTCGTTTTTCTTGTGCCCTTTTTAACCCCTTAACGCACAATTTTAAAAAAACGACCAAAAAAAATCAATTTTTTTTCTTTAAGAAAATATATATTTGGATCAATTTCAATAAATAACAATATAATGTAACAATAAAATAATAATATTTATTAGCTGAAAAATAATAAACTAAACCTATCACGTTACTGCACATTTTGTCCGGTTTTGCGCGAACGTATATATACGTCAATGCGCGTTAAGGGGTTAATGTAACTTAATATACTATTTACAATAATAAGTAACATATAAAGTTGTTATTCAATTGTATAACAGAAATTAGTAAGGATGTTTATCATCGAAAATTATACAAGTGTGTTTATTAATTTATAAGCTTTATAAATCATAATTCATTCAGATCAAACTTAGTGAATTTAGAATTCTTTGTTGCACTGTTGATTTTTTTCATTTTTTATCTATTCTTTATCTTAAAAATATCTTTTTCATTTTTGACTGGTCATTTGTTTATTCTTCTGTCGATTATTATTATGTAAATGATTTTTCGCGACTATTTTAAATAAGTATATTTGATTTCTATTCTGGAAATTCTCTGAGAATTTGTTTCTTAATAATAGGGTATTCTTGGATCGGGATTCGCTTTGAAGGTGCAACAAAAACAGCGACAGAAGCACTTCAATAAACAAATTCCAGCTGCTGCCACCTTAATACAGGTGATATTTTAAAGTAAAAAATAATTATTGTATAATTTTAAATGGAAGATGCTGTGGAGATATGATAGAACGAATTGTTCTGTTGGTTCTAATGCGACCTGGTCAAAATATGCTAAAACTGCTGGAGAATATCGTAAAAAGCATTTAAAAAGACGCCGAGAAATGTTAAATGAAACAAAAAAAGATTTAGAACAATCCAGTAAAGCTTTATCTGTTTTCCTAAGTTTGTAATTATGGATAACTAATATCATTTGTCTCTTCACAGATTATACAACGTCTAAAGTTAGCGATAATTTCAGTGACTATGAAAATTATGAGTAATATTTTATTTTTTACTTCTTTTTTAATATATTATTTCTTAATTTAATATTTATTATTATTAATATTATTATTATTATTATTATTATTATTATTATTATTATTATTATTATTATTATTATTATTTAAAACAATAAAATGATAATTTAAGCCTTTTGCTGCAAATAATGTATTTAATGAAAGAATTTTCGACTATACGATAGTCCTTGTCAATCCTTGTCGTATAGTCGAAAATTCTTTCATTAAATACATTATTTGCAGCAAAAGGCTTAAATTATCATTTTATTGTTTTAAATAATAAATGCTGCTACCAAGGAATCATCATTTTATATTATTATTATTATTATTATTATTATTATTATTATTATTATTATTATTATTATTATTATTATTATTAACTAGTAAATGATAATATAAGCCTTTTACTCCAAAGTATATATTGAATAAAATCAAAATTGATAATACACCTATCCCCCGATTTACACGGTACTTGTTTTACACGTTTTCGCTTTTACACGGTTTTCCAAAAATTATTTTTTGTTTTTATCGCACTCTACTAAATGCTACTGTGTTTGAACACGTGCGCTGTGTACACATCTCACAGGGAATCCCGAGCTTATGTGCTGACTTGCTGCACATGCACACTGTGTCTGTATTTCTTCGCATAAAATTAAAGTTTTAAAGTTTAAAGTGAGTGCATAATTTAGATTACATATTATAAATTAACATAAATTAAAAAAAATTATAGGCTTATAATGTCGAAAGAAGTTAAAAGAAAAGTTATTTCTTTAGAAACTAAAATCGAAATTTTGGATCGCTTACGAAAGGGAGATAGAGTAGTAGATGTTGCAAAATCATATAGCATGAACGAAGCTACAATAAGAACTATTAGAACAAATGAAAACACAATTAGAAAGAGTGTTGCAGCTGGCAATACCACGAGAATGGGCACAACGTCATACAACAGAAATATCGCAATGGAAAAAATGGAGAAAGCGTAAATGCTTTGGATAGAAGATCAAACACAAAAAAGAGTACTCATTGATACGGCCGATATAACAAATAAAGCAGTACGAATTTACGAAAAAATTGTAGAGCAATTACCATCTTCTTCTTCAACTGAAAAGAAGCCAAATTTTTTGGCAAGTCATGGCTGGTTTGAAAGATTTAAAATAAGACATTCTTTACACAGCTTAAAATTAAAAGGTGAACTGGCTTCTGGCGACGTAGATGCAGCCCAAGAATATCCAGCAAATTTTATTATTAACGACAATTCATACACCCCTGATCAGGTTTTCAATGCTGATGAGTCAGGGTTATTCTAGAAAAAAATGCCTGAAAGGACTTATGTCTCAAAATTTTATAAATCGGCTAGTGGTATAAAAAAGCAACAAAAGATCGCATAACAATTCTTTTCTGTAGCAATGCTTCAGGAGATTATATTATGAAACCATTAGTGATTAACAAATCAAAAATGTCCCGTGCCTTTAAAGGAGTAAACATCAAAAATCTTCCCGTTTATTGGAGGGCTAATAGGAAAGCGTGGGTTACTGCTGCAATGTTTACTGAATGGTTTCATGAATGTTTTATCCCAGATGCCAAAAAATATTTAGGTTCAAAGGGATTGCCTTTTAAAGTGCTTTTGTTAATTGACAATGCGCCGGGTCACCCACAAGATCTAGAATATGAGAACGTTGAAGTAAAATTTTTACCAAAAAATATAACTTCATTATTACAACCATTGGACCAAGGCATAATTTCTACTTTTAAAGCTTTGTACATAAAACGAGCCTTTACATATATTTTGGAACAAATGGAGAATAATGAATCTTTAACAGTTATTAGTGCTTGGAAAAATTTTACAATATTAGACTGTGTGAAGCATATCGCCTTATCATACACTGCGATTAAGCAAACAACGCTCAATAGCTGTTGGAAAAAATTGTGGCCAAATGTAGTCAAAAATGAACATTCCATTTCAACGTTAAATGATGAATATTCGCAGATAGTACAGATGGCGCATTCATTTGGCGGAGAAGGTTTTGATGATTTTACTGATGATGATATCGCAGAGTTAATGGCTGATAAAGAACTAAGTGAGGATGATTTAGTTAACTTAGTTTGCGAAAGTGAATCTTAAAAATCTGATGAAGAGGAATTAGTACCAGTAACATTCACTGCTAAAGTCATCCGCAAATGACTCGAATTGGGAAGAAAGCTGGGTAATCATTTTATACAAAATGACACAAACGTAGAAAGGGTTTTACGATTCCAACGTGGCATAAATCGCTGCTTGGCTCAATATGAAGAAGTTTACAAAGATCTTACAAAAAATTCGAAGCAATTGTTAATAACCAATTTTATTACCACCTCTCAGAATGTAAATATTTCTGCTTCAAACATCGAATCGGCACAAATAACTTCGAGTGATGAAAATGAATTCCAACCTTCGATTCCGAAAAAAAGAATGAGAGTAATTTCTGATAGTGATGAAGGATAATAAAACACCTTTGGTTTTATTTTTTTTTTCTGTTTAATGTATTGTAATTAAATAAAAAAACAGTGTTTCCGTAATATATTACATATTTTAACCTGTCAATGCATTTTATTTTTATTTCTGTGTACACCTAAAAATATTGAAAAAAATCACAACCGTTAAATAGCAAAATTATGCATTTTCTGCAAGCTTTTCGATTTACACGGTTTTGACTTGAAAATTTTTAATTTTCGATTTACACGTTTTTCTCAGGAACGTATCTACCGTGTAAATCGGGGGATAGGTGTAATTATTTTTATAATTGAAAATTCTTTCATTTTATTCAATATATATTTCGCAGCAAAAAGGCTTATTTTATCATTTAATTAATGCTGCTACAAGGAAATCATCATTTTGTTGTTGTTTTTTTTTATTATTATTATTATTATTATTATTATTATTATTATTATTATTATTATTATTATTATTATTATATTTAGACTTAGTACTACTCAAAGAAAACAAATACGAATTATTTCTACGATTAAATTTCAAGTTGCCAGAAAAAAATTTCGAGTAGATTTCCTCTTTTAAAATGAGAAAGTAAATAAATTCTTAGCAATTACGAAACCCTTATGATGTGGAAGATGTCATTGAACAGTATTCACAAGGCCATTTTCATTTAATGATAAAAATCAAGGATATTCATAGGAAGTAATTATTTCAAATTTACATTTATTTAATATATGTTAAAGAAATCGGTTGAAAATATATTTGGCCCGTGGGAAAGGGATTTGTGAGATTTTTGGCTTGAAAAAAAAATTTAGGGGTTTATAAAATTATAAAAATAAATTTTCGATAAGGAAACCGTAAGTATTATTTCTCGATAAAAAATACTAATTATTTAATTGATTTATTAAAATATATCAAATATATCAGTAATATATAAAAAAAACATCGATATATTACTGATTTATAGTTTTCAAGCTCTTTTTAATAAATTAAATGGGAAAAAAATTAGTGGTGAAATTGGAAAAAGAAGTTCTTATAATATTTATTTGATCAGAATTTTATTAAATAAATTAACAGTATAAAATAATATTTTGGTCAGTAGTAATAATTATAGGTAATTAAAATTTTTGCATATTTGGTCGGTTTAATTTTATTTTTTACAAATGCACTTCTATAATTGTTTTATTTTATTTATAATTAACTTAACAAGTAACGTATCTAAATCAGACTCACTTGTCGCAATAATTTTTATGTTAATCGAAGCAAAACGATATAAAATAGATAATTGAAACTGAATTAGACAAATGGCCGTAAGATAGGAAGGTAACAGAGGATAATGCTAAGACCCATTAAATAGTAACCTGTTATTTACATGAGAAAATATTTATTAAAATAAATAAGAGAGAAATGAGAATTCATGCTTTATAATTCTAATTTACAACAATTGTAAACTTTTCTAGTGGAAAAATCCCTAAAATAAATGTTAAGTGAAATAAAAATAATAATAGCTAATTATAATTACAATACAATAATTTTAATTAATTTAATTAATATTATATATGGTGTAAAATTTTTTATAAAATTCTAACATTTGAATAATATAAACAGCACAAGCTTTGTGATTCCCAGTGCAAATCCCAATAGTAGACTAGTTTCGAGATTTTGGCTCTCATCAGTACTCTGCAGGAGACGCGATGAATTCTCTTCGCGCAAGGTAAGTATACAATATTGCTGATTCAACTCTATTGCATACTTTCCCTAGTACACTGGAAATCACATCACTTGCAAATTACCTAATTCA
Organism: Schmidtea polychroa; assembly: GCA_959609185.1. NCBI lineage: Eukaryota > Metazoa > Platyhelminthes > Tricladida > Dugesiidae > Schmidtea > Schmidtea polychroa. The sequence continues at coordinate 70,269 of CAUHTR010001139.1, forward strand.
CAGAAAAAATATCTGTAAACTTGTAAACATGGCGTAGGAAAAATCATATTCACCTCGTCTATACACAGAAATTGTTTAGAAGTGCATCCGTAAACCTTTAGCATTTTTTAATTTGTAATGGTGAAAAATTTTTTTAATGGATGTCTAACATTTGAATAATATAAACCAGTGTTTCCCAACGTGGGGCCCACGCCCCACTTGGGGGCAATTTCAATTTTAGGGAATATATGTTAATTTTAGGTTTGAGTTACGTTTTCTTTATTTTCTTCAGTAACCATCAGAGTCAATTGTCTCATTGAATAAAAAAATTAATCTTTATCTATTAATTACGTATATCAATAAAAATAGTTGGAAATTTTTTAAAAACTGTAAAATGTTTTGCATAGGGGGGACAAAAGAAAAAAAAATTAAGCTAGGGGGGACATGAGCTAAAAAAGGTTGGGAAACACTGATATAAACAGTGCATAATAAAGTGACCAGGCGTCTTGAATTTAAATCGTATGCTCTGCATTGAAAATTGTCCGGGAAAAGTGTCCCGTATTGCACATCTTACCTTATTATTGCTATCTATTTGTAAACTAACTTGTCCAATTAAATAACACTGCTTTGGTTTAAATTCAAAAATCCAAATGTTTCAATTCAAGTATGTCATGAGCTTTTAGAGAATTCACATTGGTTAATTATTTAAAAAAAATTTATTTCTATAATTGCTTTTTCAGTTTAAAAAGTTTAAGTGTATAAAACAAAAGTGCAAAGTTTAATTTTTTTTATAATTGTGTCCGCAAAAAGTTTTTTTGCTTCTTCTTCCTTATGTTTTCTGTAAGTTGTGTACAATATGATTAGATATACAATATGGTTAAATAATTAGTATACAGTCTCTTTAAAAATGAAAATATGCGATTTACACACTCTTTTAGTGTTCCTATCATATTATTCCATAATGCATACATTATTAGTGTGGATTCATACATAGGTCTAATATAAAGCAACCAGGCGTCCCGGATTAGGCAGTTTTGATTTGAACATGTCCCGCATTCCAACAAAGAATATTTGAAATGAAGTCCAAATAGAAATTTATGGTTTAAGAAATTGTGAAAAGTGAAAATTAATATTTTTTGTGGGAAAGATATGGAGATGAAAGATGAATTCCAATTTAATCACTTAAAACCGATTTACGGTCTTTAGGCAATGATATTTGAGAACTACAAACTAATTAATTAATAAATTGATAAAAAAATCAATGTAATTATAAAACAAAATCCCCGAGCTTGATAGATTAAACAAAAAAAATTAAACAAAAGCGAAAATTAGTGAATCGGTAGTCCGAAAGTCATATTTTTAGAGGTTAAATTGCATTCTTTCAGCTCGAGTCGATTTCTCTTAAGCTTTTATTTTGTCATTGAAAATTTGAACAGTTGTGATTTTTTGGTTTAAATAGAACTTATTGTGTTAAATTTCTTATTCTGATCGAGAACACGTGGAGTTGAATTATTAACTCTGTTTTACCAAATAGTAATGTTAACTTAACATATTATAAATAATGAATTAATAATTTATTACTCCCTCTGTCCAAAAATGATAGTACAGTTTGACTTTAAATCGTAATTTCTTTTATACGTAACAGTGATACTTAAAATGCAGTTTTGTTATTTGGTCAATCAATAAAATAAAATTATTTAATGTGTTTTTAGTGTAAAAGGTTAAATTTTTTATATTCTCTATTGACAATCATTTTGGGAAAAAGGCTAAAATGCAACTGGACTATCATTTTTGGACAGAGGGAGTATTATCTTATACCAAACTATTTTTAGAAAAATGATAATAATTCATGTCAAATATTTCTAATTTACAACAGTTGTAAAAATCCTAAAAAAAACATTTATTAGAATTTATTAGTGAAATAATAATTGGTTATTGAACGGCATTAAACACGTACAACTTAAGGTGGGACATCGGTTTTTACATCTAAATATTTGTATTTGTAATAACAGGAAAAATACATAAAGATCTCAATTTCGTTATTGTTTACTTTTTGTCCCGTTTGGTAAAAAATCATTTGTCTTTCCTCACCTTTTACTTCTTTTCATTTACAATTTCGTTTATCTTAATTTTGGTTTTTGAATATAAATCAATGTTTTATTATTAAAACAAAGTTTCGGTTCTATCTTTTTATGACTGATCAAGACTCATAAAGAAATTCAGTGTTGAGATGGCAGAAAGAGCAGCGTAAAAAATCACCTCGAAAGGCATTTTACTCGGAATTTTAATTTTAGGCTGGACAATACCATTGGAAATATCAACGAAAATAAATTAAACAGAAGTAAGCCAACAATTATCCAGTCGATAGATTTATTAAATCACAAAGTATAATTCTGTTATTCTGATTGTCTTTTGTCAATTTATCCTTCAGATCGCACATTTGGAGGCAATGGTGAGCAGCATTCATAAGGTTGTCATGTCTCTACCAAGTGCTCAACAGAGCGTCCCATTTACACCGACATCTTTTGACGCCAATAATAGGAATTCTGAGCCCGATGAAAGTTCTGCTGACGAATCTTCGCTTGATATGGGAAATTCGGTTTTCACAGATTCCAACAGTGTAAATCGTCGAAAAAAAGCTCAAAAGCACTTCAATGATCGATTTTATTTGGGCCATCAATCAATACTGTCCGACTGAGAGCACTTTCAATCAATCAATTTTATTCAAACCGATATTTGATTTTTATAAATGTGAAATTGAAAAAATATTCAAATGAGATTGTGGAATTTTGTGGACAAATTTCTTTCATTTTTTTACAGTGGTTTTCTAAACATTTCAGGAGTTCTTTCCTGTTTCTGGAATTTTTTGAATAAATTTTTAATATTCTTTGTTTATGTTTTGATAATCATTTGCAGGACCGGCTTTTCCTTAGGGCGAAATTGGAATTTTCTAAGAGCACCAAAGATTTAGTATCAGTCACTTTGCGATCAATATTCGAAAAAAAATTCTTACAAAACAATTTTTCTAAAGTTAATTGCATTGTATTTTACGGATTTTTAGTTTTTGCTTTCTAAAACTTTTTCTTAATATTAAATTCATTGCAAAATCAGTTTATGTGTTTCTTTTCATTTGATGATATAGGTCAAGGGTGGGCAAGTGCGGCTCTTTGATGAACTTTGTGGCTCCCATTGAGATCTGTTGTGGCTATTTGTATACTAAACACCGCTAAGATACGTTTCCTATAATATAAAAAAAAAATCAATAATCTTGCATTATAGAAGCATTTGATTTCACGCTGATGTTCTCATTTAAAGTGTAGTGAGATACATCTTTTACTATAGAAATCTAAAAGAGGAAGAAAAATTATAAACTGCACACAAGCAAAAATATACTAAAAAACAAATACAAACTATCGATTCATAGAAATGCACCGCTGAGATACGTTTCTATAATAACTTTATTTTAGACAATTTTTAGAAAAAAAAAGATGGCTGAAAATTTTTTTAAATATATTTTAAAGGAAATTATCAAGAGCAGATGAATTCGGTTCAATGTCTTTTCAATCCAGATTTGATTTCCTTAAAGAAGCCCCTCATATTGAGCTCAGAAAAAAAATTGCAAAAATTAAAAAAATTATTCTATTCATATTCGGCGATTTTTCCCAAAATGTTTTTTATAAAAATACATATTGATTTATTTAATTATAATTAAAAGTATATCTGACTCACATTTTTTCGAAATAATTCTAAAATACTTAAAAATAATTTATCATATACTGGTGATTAGAAGTAATATTTAAGAACTTGAATAATGGTCTCATATCCATATGAATCAAAATTCAAGCCTTAAAATTTACTTAAAACTTTAAACATCTTACCTGAAAGCCATTTGTAAAATGGCTGAAATAAATTTCCAAAATACATTCATGTACATTCATGATGAAATTCATTAAATTGCTGAGTGAGCAATTGCTCTACACGCCAACCACCACTATAGAGAGTGGTGTTTGGTGTAATACAGGGAAAACCTGTATTTGGCTCTCGAGGACCTCATGCGTGCCTACCCCTGATATAGGTACACTCGTATCTTGTTGAAACTATATAAATAAGAAAATAAAACAAGAGAATTACGTTAGAATTTCTATTAGCTATTAAACGATTTACTAGGAAAACCAGCGTTTTAAAATCATAATTTCTAAAAAAAAGTTATATCTGCATCAAATAATTTGTGAACTGAATTTGTGAATAGTGTAAAAATTATATAGGGTGGAAGGTTGGTAGAAAGAAGAACAAGAGAGATTAGGTGGAATGTGAATCTGCCTAGCGAGCAGTAAGGCTAATATAGATCAGATGAAAAATTTTAAAAAGTATTGGAAGCAGCTGAAGAAGTCGCAATTATACAGAATTTGAAAAGATAAGACACAGTAGAATAGAAGCTTTATTTTTGTTTGAATGTAGAGACGAGATTAAAGCAACTGGGAAAGAAAAGTTCACAATTCACATTTTTATGTTGTTTTAGATCAAGCAATAAATGAGATAAGTTATAGTTTTGAATTAATGAAAAATTTTCAATAATAATTTGTGTTTTGTGGAATTTAAATAATTGTAATAAAGAACTTAAAAGAAATTGTCTTCTATTAGAGAATTTAGCCAGCAAGAATGGAGACAAAGATGTAAATGGAATGGATTTATTTCAGGAAATTCAATTCGACCTTGCTAATTCTGATTTGAAACCTCGAAAATTACTTGAATTTATATGCGATAAAAATTTAAAAAATTGTTTATCAAATTCATTTATAGTTTTGTCCACGCCAGTTTCTATAGCAAGTACTAAGAGAAGCTTTTCAAAACTTAAATTAATCAAAAATCATTTAAGAACAAGTATGACATAAAATGGGTTGGATGATCTTCCATTGAAAGGGATCTAATGAAAGAATTAGATGCAGATGATTTAATTATCAAATTTGCTGCAATTTAATCACGAAAATTAGTATTGTAATCTTTAACATGATTATCTTTAGCTTTTTCATTTTCTCGTCGTTGAAGGAAATAATTAATTGTCACATTGTGCGTCTCCTCTGTGGTAATCTGTTTCCGTTTTCTCATTACTGATGCTGTCATGATAATAGTTTTCTAACTTCGTGTTTGTTTACTTCTTTTTATGTTTCCTTAGCGCGAGTTTCCCTTAATTAATTAATTAACAATTTTCAGTTTTTGTACGTTTTCTTGCGTTTCGACCCTTTCTGAACATATTCTAATTAATTCATTCTAATTATGATCTGCTCCATCATCTAATCCGCATCTCACCCATTTTTCAAATTTTAATTCTTTGATTTCTTGATTTTGAATTTTCAATATTCCTTTCTTAATTATTTGGAGATTTAAAATTTAACAACCCCAAACTATCTATTATATTTATCTTTGTATTTTGAAAACTTTTATTTAAAGTGTTTATTGTAATGTCATTCTATTGGGGTTCATCTAGAGTGGTTCAAAAGAAATTTGACAAAACTTATGAAAACTCAAAATTAATATATTAGTTAAAAAGTTGACGTAATTTGAAAAAACGTGTATCTACAGATAGAAAACAATGAGATGAATACTAATGAAATTAAATTGAAGGGATCCCCAGAAAAAAATATTCAAAAAAATACAAATTCATTAAAAATCAATAATTTTGTAGTTATATGGGAAACCCGAGCGATTAATGAGAAAATAATGAAATTAACCCTTTCACCAAATCAATACTAAATTCGTTGAACAGGATAGAGAGCTTCACATGTTTTATTTGAAAAATTCGTTATGTCATGTCAACTCATATTGGCTTAATTGTCTATTCAAATAACGTATTTTCAACTTTTAGAATTTTATTACGTCATTTAAACTTAAATCATTCATTACATTTACTAAATTGTAATTATTATGTCATCGTTATTGACTTTTCAGACTTTCTCATACAATTCTTTATGTTTATTGATTATTCAAACTCTTTCAATATTGAAAATTACTTCCTTGAAATATTATAAAGTTTTTCTTTGATAAACTTTCTGTTTAAAATATTTAAGACCACATATTACTATTATCAAATTTATTTACTTAAATACAGAGGAGAGCTATGAAATTTTTAACAGGGGGCTCCCTCTTTTTTCCCATCGAGAATCGTATGAACTAGTACCCTAGTAATGTGTCACTGCGACTGACATATAAAAAAAACAAAATAATGTAAATTAAACGGTTTATTTTACACAAAAATCGTCGCTTTACAAATGTATATAATGAAAATTATTTCAAGATTTTATATTTTCTTTTCGAAAAAATGTTACCAAGAAGAACAAGGGGCTTGCAAATCAAATAATAATTTAACAAAGGGCTCACGCGAGCCTCTTATAGCTCACCACTGCTTTTGTTAAACTAGTAAAGTGTTTCCCAACTGGTGTGTCGCAAGATTGAAATAAGAAAAATATTACGCAAAACAACTTTATTTTATATCTTCATCTAAATGCGATAGTATAAAATTTAAACTTTAGAAAGTAAACAACTACATAAATTTTTGTTTAAGGGTGTCATGAAAAGTATCTATTTTTGGTGTGTCGTGGGCTAGAAAAGTTTGGGAATCACTGAATTAGTATATATAATAACTTTAACCTTACGGGATCACATCTATCTACTTTCTTGATTAAATTTCACAAGTTCAAAATAAAATTAACTATTTTTTTGTTTAGTTTTCAAAATTTTATCTATTTTTCGTTTCATTACTTCATAAATTAGATTCCTTAAAACTATAATAAAGGTGTATTAAATAAGACGTTTAAAGTTTACAACATAAAAATATTTATAAAATGATTAGCTCTGGATGTAATGGTTTAAAACCTCAGACCTAGTTTGCATGATGTTGTTTAAATTTCCAATTTAATAAATCTTTTTAAACATTGTTTATTTATTTTTTTTATTAATTTTATAAATTTTATTTATTCTAAATTTATATGTTAATTTATTTTTATAACGTAATTATCAAATAATACTACATGGATGGTTATTTAATTGCACTAGGTGCCGACATTATCTGTGGAATCGGTTTTTATTTAGTTAAAAAGAATTTATTATCTGTATGTAACTAGTTTATTTAAATGTCTATATTATTAATGGAAATTCAGAATCTAAGTTTGTTAAATAATGATGAATCAATATGTGACTTTTATAAAAGTCACGTTGAAACAACTAGTGTAGTTAATGGGCAAGAAAATGTAATTAAAGAAATTGGTTGTAATGTTATGATGTCTGGTAGTTTATCGTCAAATAGTAAAGATGGGAATAAGATATTTAATGATGTTGTTTTGTGGTGTCAAACCATATTCCAAAATTCTAGAAATGAAAATCAAGAAGTTGTTACTCCTATTTCATATAATGTAATATGTAGCCCACTAGTAATTTTGAAAAGGAAAATATGGAAATATTATATATTTCCTATTACTGAAACAGTAGTTGTACAAAATCCAGTTGAGTTAGAAGGATTAGAACCACTTTATGAAGTTGTGTTAGATAAATTTGTAAAACATAATGAAAGCGGATATCGTATAATGGATAAAATGATATTTAGTGGAACTCCTGCCACGATAAAGGGTTGGCTAACTTGTAGCGAGAACGGACAGTATTTTATCTCAAGAAATGAAGAATTTAATCAAGGGTTGTTTCAAATATCACGAAAAAGCTTAAATGAGTTATGTACTGAAATTAATTCAAATAAGTTACTTGTAACTGTTTTATCTTTGTGTATTAAAGTGACAGTTGGATTGGGTATAGTTTTTGCTACAATACACGTTTATAAACAATTTCGAAATCGTACGAAATGACTTTATTTATGCTTTTGATAAATATAACTCAAATAAATATTTTAATTGCTCTTTATTTTTGATTTTAGAATTAAAAAATATTCTAATTAAATTAAATTTGATTTTGTTTATATTTGATAATCATTTTCTGGAAGAGTAAAATTTATAAATTTTAGATAGGAAATGAGTACATCTGAAGGAGATCAAAATACAGTTAAAAAAGGAGTGATTGTAAGTTTTAATAATCATTTAAATAGCTTTACATATATAAATAATTAGGACTATGTTATTGAAAATAAGTCATTGGCCATTTTACTCTTTAGTCGAATAGCTACAATTATATGTGGATTATGTGCAGCTCTGCCAATATTTTCTGGTAGCACTCACCCTGCAATTTGGTATTACCGAGCTCATATGGCCAGTGTTGGTACCTCAGCATTAAGACTTTTTGAAGCTATTCAAACTGAAAATCAACCAATGGGATTTAATCGAGCTACACTAAGTTCTCTATTATCCAAGGACTCTTGTCATTATCTGATATTCTCTGTGATGTTTTTGTCGGCTTCGCCAGTAACCAGTAAGAGCAATTATTAAAAACTTATAAAAGAAAATTGAATATGTACATAGTTTCCATTATTCCAATTTTGCTATTCGCTGTTCTTCATGTCAGCAGCTTCATCACCAAATTAATTCAGGTAGTTACATATTTATTATTGATCAATTGTTACTTTCGCATTTGTTTTTCAAAAATTCTATATATTAATGACATTTATGTGGATAAATTTGTTACTAAAAATAGAAAACAATTAAATCGAATTTGATTGGTTAATTTGATTTTATTATAATATCTTGACACGTTGAATATTTATTAATGGCGGTGTTTTATTTTTATTTTCTACACAATATAAATATGAAATAGTTGTATATTTTAATAACGAGACACTTGAAATTGGTGTATTGATTGATGTTTTGATAAAATGGATGGTATATTTAGCAATTATAAATGGAATAGTGGTTTTATATTATTTTTTTGGCAGCTCTGTTAGCATTTGCAAATATTGAAGGATTCTATAATGAAATTTTCAAAGTTATTCACTCCTCCCTACCTGGCACATCGGTACCTATGAACATTGGATTTTAAGTTACCATAATGAATGATTGTATCAGTGACACTGCTAATTAAGGATTGATTTTTTATTATATGCGGGTAAGGGAGCGTAAAAAAAACTAATGGATTTAGGAGGGGGCGGGGTCAGGGCCATGCGAGGACAAAACTGCGCTCGGGACAAAAATAAAATGGGGCGCCCCCTTCTCAAATAAAAGCGGGGGAAATATTTAACAACTTTTATCAATTTGCGCCTTTCCGGTGTAGTAACGATATCACCCCCTCCCCATCTCCTTTGTACGGTCCTGTAGGGGTATTATCAATATGGTACCTTTGGAACAGATATTTTAAAGCTCCATAGCTTTTGGTAAGTAATGAAAGTGTGAGCCAAACACAAATGCAAACTTTACCACCATTTAAGCACGCTTAATATTTATAATTTAAATTATAAAACTCGTCAAAATGGCTAATCGACCGCGAATTTCTATAGTTAATCCCGCACGTATAATTCCAACTATCAACATTGAAGTTGAGCAATGGCAATCGATAAATCTGTCTGCTGAAATCAAAAATGGAGATGCAATAGTCGTTGAAATTGACGAGAGTTAATATTTACATAGAAAGTATCACAGAGGAACTTGGAGGAACGGTTAATGGATTTTTGGTGGCGTTGAGAGAATCAGGTACCAGAAAGTTCCACAGTTACTTCAGCACATATTATAAGTGAGGGTTTCGCCAGGCACAGAGACATCTCAGTATTATCTAATGGTATAGCATTAAATTAAATCAATTCGCATAAAATAAAGTTACAGTAGCAAAATGAATATTCAACACAATAATCCCAAAAAACTTAAACTGTATTTTCATTCCAGAAAATGTCATCTTCTGACCATTTCACCATCCTACGCAAATATGCTCACTTTGATATCCTTATGTCAGCACATCCTCTTGCTGATAGTGAAGCTCGTACTTTTTTTCTTTACTACTTTATAGCAATTTTTAAATTAAATTAATATATATTACTGACAAATTAAATTAATATATATATTACTGAATTTAAATTAATATATATTACTGACAAATTATGAGTAGAATATTAAGTTAAATTTATTTTGATGTTTCAATTATAAAATGGAAAAAAATATTTACAATAAATAAGGATACGACTGAGTTGTTATTAATGAATCTCTGCAAATCTTTATTTCCGTAATTTGATTTCTAGACGTGCAATATTAGTATTGGTTTCTTCAAGAAACTCGTTGATAAAGTATCCTCAAATCAAGTGTTCTTGTTGCAAGTCATTGCAATTAATGAAGTCATGCTGATGCCAATTATTATTATAACTGTCCTCACTGGTGGCGGAAATATCTTTCTCCCGTTTGTTTACTATCGATTCATTTTTCTCAGATATTCATCTGCTCGTAATCCCTACTCGAAGTTAGATTAAGGAAATTGTAGTTTGGTTGATACGTTTTATAATCTCTAGGATGGTATTTATACACTTGAGAATGTCAGTTGAGCAATTGGCGGCTAATCCCAAATGTCCGGCATTGGTTGGGAATTTGATGCTGAAAATGAGAGACCTTGTCATTAGGCTGTGTCCTCAGCAATAATTTTATCATCCATTTAGTATCGTGATAAAAATAAATAATAGTGCAAATAATAATATTGAACTTGATTTAGCAGCCCACGTCGAATGCCGATGAAATGTTGCAATTATGCAAGTTGAAATAGCGTTTATTGTTATTGTTTAAAATGTTGTCAATTTTTAATAAATATCCTGTTTTCATTGGCTTATTTTTATATTGCTTTTTTATTATGATTATTTAAAAAATTCATTTTGTTTTTGTTGTGGCGATATATATCAAAAGTTATCGATCATTTATTCGGAACAAATTTTGTTCAATTTATCAAATTTGGCCAACAAAAAAAAATCAAATTTGGTCTTACTAATCATTAAAATGTAGCATGGTTGGGTAATTATTCTAAGTTGGTACTGTACAGGGGTAGATTGGTCAATGATCAGTTGAGCCTTGTTTCCACGAATGCTCCCTGCTCGGGTGTAGTTTATATATATATATATATATATATATATATATATCGATACGGATATAAGTGTTGGAGTCATCGGTAAATATGAAATTAATAATTATTGATCTAACTCCAAGCGTGTTTTTTCTAATATCAATAACAATGGTATATTCCAGATAGTATAAATTTTTTTTGATCGGCACAATTTACAGTCAGCGCTGGCCCTGTGCAAAATTTCCTTGTGGGGCCTTGAAAGAAATTTCATTAAAAATTATTTAATAGTTAAATTCAGACAAGTTATTTGTGCATGATTAAAGATGTGGTAATATCCGTAGAATGTTTTGATGGTGAAAATATGAAGTTCGACGATTGGTTTAAACTTTAAACTGATATTCAGGCTCTAAATTTAATGAAAAAGGGTAATCTTGCCTGTTATTAGAAAGAGAAGACTTTCATCATTTTTAAAGAAACAGTAAAAATAAGAACAGTTTGGATATGAAGAAATTGTAAACCATTCAGCTGTATGTTTCAGCTGTAAAAAGAGATGACATTCTTTAATTTCTACTTGATCCTTTTACAGTCCGGAGTCGACCACATCATATATTTCAACCTGATCTTCTTATAATTATTTTAAGGTGTCTCGATGACAGATTTGAACATCAGGTAAATAATACGAATTATTAAAACATTTATTCAAAATACAATCACTGACTGATAAGTTAAAGTATTAACATTACTATTTCATCCAAGATTTATATACTGTTTTATGTATGTATGCTTTTTGGCCAAATTTTGTTGGTTCGCCCTATTACCAAAAAAATTTTAATCTATCATTTCATTTTTGATCAGGTTATCTTTTTGATCTTTCGCGTTTCTTGATTCCATTTTGTTTTTTCATCAACATTTTGGTCACCCTATTATTTATTCACTGTTTTTGTTTCTTTTTGAGCTATTCTTGGAATTTTTATTATTTTTTAATGTTTAAAATTATGTTATCTTTGCATTGTTATTATTTTTGTTGAGGTCTCAAAGTTAATTAAAATACCAACATAAACCGGTATCTTGTATAGATAATTCAATATATCAAAACATAGTCAAATATTAAGCAACTAAATGATAATTTAAGTCTTTTTCAATTGTATTAAATATATATTATTCGCAGCAAGACTGAAATTATAATCCAGTTGTTTAAAATGTAATTAATGCTGCTACCAAGAAATCAACACTTTATGAAGTCAAATATTGTTACAAAGATTTATTAAATAAAATTCACCGTAAAAATCATAACTCTTTTGTTACAATTCTTGGTTTCCTTACAATTGATTTAGTAAAATCTTTTTATGAATGTGTGCGATTATGTTTTGTTATGTTATTTTTCTAATGTTATATAATCCGTCCGAAAATTAACTGTTTAGTCTGTTCCTATTTGATATTTTATCTAGAAAATCACAATGACCTGATAAAGTTTTCCGATATTATTGATTTTTACACCAGTATGTATGCTAATTTTTATTTATACTAATAGAAAAAATTTCCATTATAAATATTTTCAACGGTATAATTTTAATAATGAAAAAAATATTAAATTATTATTTTTATTATATATGCTAATAAAAATACATTATAGCTATTTCCGCCTGTTTAATAATACATAACATAGTTATTTTGATTTATAATAATTTTTTAGAAATAAAAGAATAATAAAAATATTTTTTTTTAATATTTCTTTTACTTGAATTGTACTAATTAGTAATTACTTTGATTTTAAAAATTCTAAATTTTTAGGTGGCAAACTAATTCATAAATTTCAATTTGTTTTAAAGAACACAAACAAAGGATTAACTTTCAAAATGATCTATTTCGTTATTTCACTTTTTAATATATAATAAAAATTCTCTTTATGTTTATAAATTATTCAATATTTAAATTTTTTTGTCTTTTAGATAAGCAAAATTTATGTCCAATATTTGTTTTCAAGATTTATTGAAGTTTGGCCAAGGTTCTCTTTTAGAATCGCAATTTGTTATCCTCCGTAAAACTTTACAGTGCAGAAATTGTTTTATTAGGCGAATGTATCAGAGACAAATGAAAATCGAATTGGAAACCAATGTTTATGATAATTGGTTTTATTCTATCAATCGTTTTGCTGCTGCAGTGTGTCTTTCAGATCGAAATATATATTATTACTGCTGCGCTATTCATAAGTCTCAAGCTGTTAATCTTTTAAACGAGCAGATAATTTCAAAGATACCTAAGAAAAATTGGGGAGTCGCGACATATATGCAATTAGCGCTTCAACCTATTTCTACAAATAAGGATGAAATTGATTCCATTCCGTCAGATACTGATAGTGG
>CAUHTR010001141.1:0-88290 GCA_959609185.1 Schmidtea polychroa
ACCGTAGCAAGTTGCTAACGCCATATCTTCCTCCTGTTACCTTCATCACCTTACTATTTTTTCCTAGCCTCTTTCCTTGAGTATTATCTTAAATTTCTGTTTTAGAAAAATTAATCTAATGTGATTTCAAAGAATGGTAAATACGAGATTTAATTAATCTGTGGCCTCTGTCGAACGATCATGTCGATGAGAAATACAACGAAATTGTTCCCGATTATGTATTCTTTCTTCAATGAAGTCAAACCTAATTTAATGTGTAATCTAACTTTTTTTCAATTTAATTTAATTTGGACAATTACTTTGGCTTCAAAATCATAGAATTATTTGTCATCATTAACTGATTAAAATTAAATTAATTCTAAATTAAATAACCTTTAATATTACTGTCTCAAATTCCAACAATTTTATTAAAATCGATGGCAAGCAATGCCAAAAAAATTAATCTATCAAGATTTCCTAGATTTTGCTTCACTGTCCACTTTCACACTCCAGGACTTTCTTGTGTATGAATTTTAATGGTCTAGATTTCTTGCAATTGTGTTATGAGCGCGGTTAAAGTCGTGAAAACGCAGGCTAGGAGAAGCTTGGAACTTCATCGGTGTCTATTCCATTTCTGAGTTCGATTATCCTTATAGGATCATGATTCGTGAAAAATCTTAATCTTTGATTCGGTTCTCCATGACTTCTATTCGTTTATTTAGGTTTTTGACACGCTGCCTCTATTCATTGGCATCGTCGGCCGAAGGACCCTGCCCTTTTTGCTTGGCGAGCAGTTTTAGTAACGTCTTGACGAATATTCTCTATGGGGTCCGCTATAATTTACTATAATTTGTACTGTCATTTACTAGAATTTCTAAATATTCCCTATACCTTGTAGATTCTTTAAATATTTTTAAATTAAAAGACTAATTTAATGCATATGTTTCATTTCGAAGCGAAACATTGGAGTAAATCAAGCATTAAAATTATCATCTTTTTCGTTTCTCGTTACTCTCCTAGTTAGACAAATATTTAAAACGTCAGTATAAATATATATATATATATATATATATATATATATATATATATATATATATATATATATATATATATATATTAAAACGATATTAAATTTAAAAAACAGTAACTTCACAAATGGAAACTTAGGCATGATGTGAAAATTATCTTAATCGTTAATATAACAGAAATAAATAAATATTTAATGTTTTATTTTTAATTGCAAAAGTGATGTTATTTCTTTCGAGTTCTCTAGAATCCACTGTAGAGTTGCATTTCATCGTCGAGGTTCTTTCACTCTTATCTGTAGCTGTTTGACTGGTTCCGTTTGATCTAATTCACTAGAAAAATAACGATCATAATAACTGTAGTATTCCTGAAAATCATGAAATATCATAATGATAATAATAATAATGGCTACTAATACACAGTGATTGTCATCATTCTTAATCATAATTGCTTTAAGACAATTCATTATAACTTACTGTGGAATCTCCTTTCGTCCATTTTTGTAGTCGCTTTCTGCATGTTTTGTGCTCCTGCATTGTGTCCTAATTTAGAGCGCTTCTGATTCAAATTGTGACTTCAATTCCTGATCCGACCGAATCCAGGTATCGTTTCATTACTTTCTTACCTTGCATGCGATATTATTAAATGGTAGAAATTATCAAATATTCTAATTTCATGAGTATGAAATATTAAATTCACATTTGCAATTAAGAAATTAAAATTCAATAAAAACAAAATTTAACATCACCAAATTCGTTTATCAGGGAGCATCATCATTCTGTTTGCTCTTTCTGACCAATCATTTCGTGGGCCTTCTTATTCTTCATTTTTATTATTTCGTGACTTTAATTAACTGCATTAACTGAATTCGAATAAGATCAAAATTATATTTTTGGAAAAGTCTATCAAATAATAAAAACATAATTCTCAGAGTCCTTCAAACGCTATTAAAAGCTGAGCTCGGAACATCGAAAAATTGGAATGATGTAAGAGTAGCATTCACAGATTTATGTCCAAAACAGTCAACCAAGAAAACTGCTGCCATGGTGTTTCTAACTTTATTACGTTTGATTTTATTACACATAAATTTTTCTAGTTTTTCTCTACTTTTTCAGGCTTAGGCAAATACGGGAAAATCCAACTTTTTCAAGAAAATTCTTTGACGGAGATTTTTATTGGTTTACCAACGAGAGAAATCTAATTTTATTATTTTGTTATATTTGATTATTGTTGATAGTTGAGTTTTGTTCACCTTTTGTTGATTTGTTAACTTTTTGATTCTTCATTTTGTTCAATAAATTTCTGATATTTGAGTTTATTTTATGATTTTCTTTTCCTATAATCATACAGTCAGCCACTTAACCCGATGTTTTTTGAAATATTTAAGTTTTAAAAATAAACATAGCCTGTTTTAGACGTACTGTGTCAGGGAAAATTGACTAAAAAATAAGATAAAAATCCACATTTTGGATTCTCTTCAAGTCAGACAAAGTAAGACTGAAATTGCATAAAAATAATTTAGGACAATTAAAAGAAATGAAAAAATTCGAGGAAGTATAATCATGGAATATTCATTAAGAGTTTTTTAATAAATAACATCCTCTCTTTTCTATACATTTGTTAGTGTCACTTTACCCTGTTTCGTTTAACATGGTTATCTAGCAGCATTCAATTTTATTTGGATTTTTAATTTGAGGCTTGGTATCATTTTTATCTGCAGTGATTGCTTATTTAATCTCATGGTGCAATGCAGGATTTTGTACATATTATGCTCTTAATTTGTATGTTTGAAATGTTTTTGCAATCTGAAACATCCAGTAGTCTTAAATATTTTTGTACGCCCTATTGAAATCCGAAAATTTCACAATAAAATATAATAGAAATGATTTTTAAGGCAACAAATGCATATTATTAGAAGTGAAAAATATTGGTTATTTTACTCATTGTTTTTTAACACAATGAAATTATTTAATGAAAAACAGATTATGGATTTTATTTAATTTTTCATCATAAAGCTATGAAAAATAAATTAAAAAAGTGATTAATAATAAAAAACTTGCGCTAAATGCCTTTGCACATTTCTTTAACTCAAGTTTTTAAACGAGTTTTACTCTTCACTTAATTGAATATAATTAGTTGAATCAGTGGCGGAACTTCAAAATTTGGGCCCCCCGCGCAATGTAAAATATTTCCACTTAAATTTTTCGGTTAAAGTTTAATACATAGTTATTCACAGCAGCCGCTATTCAATGATAGTTTTATGTTTGTAGGCAAATATAACTGCGGGAAAAAAGTTTCAGAAAATGATTGTAAATATTACTGGTGGGCCCCCGCAACGCAGGGTCCTGCGTCCACTAGTTACGCCACTGAGTTGAATCCTAACTACTCCTTAGAATCCTTATTAACATAATTTGAATGTAGTCAACTTCTATATTTAATCTAAAACTAATAACAGTGAAAGGGATTTTTATGTTTTATTTTCAATGTAGGATCTTTAGATATGGTAAATTAGTGATGAATAGTAACATATTCTATTATATATTTTTATATCAAATACCGATATAAAAATATAAAATAAAGTAAACGCAAACAGAGTCAAAAGTCTTTGGTACATCAGACAATGGTTCAAGAGCAGAGATTATAAGAGGATTCGCGATGTTCTTGTATGTTTCAACTATGTGCGAACCTGTCTTCGATAATAAATCTGAAATTAAATTATAATAGTAACAATTTAACTATTTTTCCCACTGCATAAAGGAAATATTAATTTAAACAACTTGGCCACTACATTGAATTTATAATTCTAAAATAAAATTGAAATTATAAATAATGATTACACAGAGAACCATGTTGGAGATGTTTCAGATGAATTCTACAATGAATTTTTGAAGATGTCAATATTTCTTGCAAAATCTAAATTTTATTTTACTTTTCTTACTTCGACTAATAAGCGGGTTTCTAATTTATGACAATAAATGTTTTTTTCATAATATATCATATGAAAACGTAGAATTCTCACTGATAAAGTTTTTATTGTCTTTTCATATCATTTTCAAACCATGTAAGGACCAACCGATAGTTTCTTTTAAAATTTTCAATCTCATGGAACTTGAACTAAAAAATTACATATTTAAGCACTTATATGTTTATTTACATATTTACAAAATATATACGGGTAAAGTCACTTTGGTTCGTGGGAGACTCATCTGTAAACCCAGAGTTACAGCCATCCACCCTAATCTTCCTTTTATTTTTTATACTCCATCCTTCTCCAAAACATCCTACCTTTCAATAATTGTTATTTGTTTAATTTATGTTAGTTAGAATGTCAAAAACTGGTAGATAAATAGAAATGGCAAACAACGCGACAGATGGGCTAGAGCCCCGTGGAAATTTATCGGGAGTCCGGGCCCAGGGAATTCTACTTCTTCTCCCCGTCACTTTCGACATTACTATTAACACTCATTTGTATTACTTTCAATTATTAAATAAATGCATATTTTTATACATAACCCTCTTCCTTCCCTTGCCTACAATTAACACCCAGGTTTGAATTTCGTAGGAAGAACAAACAATTTGGTTGCCCTTTGTATAGCAGAACGAGTTAATTTTCGGTTTTCATATTTATAAAAAACTAACCAATTAAATTTAGGGAAAAAATCATCGAACAAAACTATATTTATAAATGATTTGAGATTTTAAAATGTTACACAGAATGGTCAATTTACTCATAAACATAACAATAAACCCAAAAATTATAAAATCAATTAATCACAGATCAAATAAATCACCACAAAAATTAACCAATGAAATTAAAGAAAAAAATCATATATTAAAGAAATTGCAATTAATAGATTTTCACAATAATTCCAGATGCGTTTCTCCCGAAACTCGATACTGAGACAAAAGTTCCATCGAATCCGGCAGGAAATTATATCTGAACGGCATCGCCACCAATAGAGTCGGTTTCGGTTTCCTCATGATCCGCTCATCGACAATAGTATTGATATATCCCAGATAGCAAATGTGGAACAGTTTGCACAGTTTCGGCAGCTGCTCACGGAACGGATATTCCCTGAGAACATTTGCTTTATATGCGGTTAAATACGACAACTGCCAGGCATCGGAAAACCCCGAAAACACGCTGAGGTCACCGAAATAATCAATAATTTCCTTATGTCTATGCAACAAGATAAACAAGCCGCCATTAGCCATGCTATAAAATACACCGTGCTTATCGATATCCTGCTCGGCAATGCTGATTTCCTCAAGCCGCCGATCGCACCAGGTGAACATCTCATCGAGAATGTTTATCACCAGGCCGGTATTGATGAAATTGAATTTAGCAACATATCCAGTCAGGCTTCTGATAGCATCGCATCTGATCTTGATTGGTTGGTCGACATCTAATGCTATAGTCCAGAAATATTCACAGATATGCTTGGAAAGGGCCGGATGCATGCTCGATACATAAGCCAATATATAATGCACATGGAGCAAAGAATTCGGCAGATTACATATTAAAATCTTCTCTCGATAAATTCTTTTGATTTTCTTAAGCAAATCTTCAGCATTTATCCAGATAAGTTCACCGTTTGAATCATGGGAATATCTATCAATAAACTTGTAAAGTATGAGCATTATTCTATCCAATTTTGCGATTTGAGTTTGAACTTCTGGTAATTTGTTTACTTCTTGTTGTTGCAGTTTTTTCAAAACGAGGCGTGAATCAAATTCAGTTATATAATCGACGAGTTGACTTAAAATAAAATATTGCATTTCTTTAACAAAAAACTCATTGCATTTATCATATTTGCTTAAAGGACTTGTTTCTTCAAAATTATTTAAATAAACAAGTTGTAAAACGTTTTCTACAAAGCATGCGATGTTTTCAAAAGATCCTCCAAGATAATGAGGTAATAAATGAGATATAGCTGACTCTAAGTCATCTCTAATGCAAGGATTATTAAAAAATAGATACCATATAAGAAAATAAAATGGTTTGAAATTTTTTACAGTTTTATCTGCAGGTGGGTTGACATATAAATATCTTACTATTATTTCACATAATTTAGGAACATAGATTTCGTTTTGGGATATAACAACGAGGAAATCACCATAAGTTGTAACGAATTTATCAATATCAATGTCATTATTTAGTTTTATATATTTCCAATCAACCGTTTTAATAAATGAAAATGACTTGGAATCTTCATTTTCGTTATTCAAATTTCTAATTTCAGCCAAAAATTTATCCAAATTCATTATTTGATTATTTCTTGCTGATACTGAATTAATAATTAGATTATATTAAACAATATTAAACTTCAACTTACATGTCATTATTATATTAAATTTTGTATATTCAGTGCTAACAGATATAAAATATAATATTCATTGATAATAAAGAATATTTAAACAAAGTTTTAATTCGAATAATGTTTATTTTTATTAAAATATTTATTAAATTAATTAAAACTTAATAAATAATGATTAAATTATGAATTCCAATTTAAATTAATTTTAAAAATTAAAAATTAATCAATATCTTCGAACTTATCATCAAAATTTCTGATTATAATTTCCACTATTAAATGAAAATAATTGCAACTTTTATATACATTTGAGAATCTTTTGTAATTTTTAAATATTACTTATATTTTTTATTATTTTGTTTAAGTGGAAGAAGAGGTTAAAATTCTTAGGTTAATGGAATAACTAACATAATCTATATAATAAATTAGTCAACATATATTTATTATTGTGCAATTTAATTAAAAATTTATTATTGATATCCGAAAGTCAAACTTAACACAGTTGAGAGGGGGGGATAACGGAAGAACATAAAATAAATGAGTTAAATCATTTTAAAATATTAGGGTCTATTCGGGCAAGAAATAAAAATTTATTTACCAAATTATCGGTAAGGTGTTTCGATAATTGGCTCCCTAATTATATTTAAATCGATAACACGATAAAATAAAATGAAACATTTACACTATTAAATACCATATAAATACCAATATATACCTAATAAAAATAAAGACGAATTATTACGAAGGTCAAATTTACGATATACATAAGATAAAAACAAAAGATATAAATAAAAATAATTAATCCGATACCAATAATATAGCTAGTTATATATTTACAAGGGATAGTTGATAGAGTAATTAGTTAAATATTTGCAAGATATATTTTGTTGCTGCACTTGATTCATTTAAATAATTGACACTCGGATCTAACATTGCTCATCTACCATTCCCGTAGATATTGACTCTATATATCTATTCGCCCTGCCCTGTAATAATTAGATAGGACAGAGGTTTCTATAGGCCTACTTTAGTCATCAAATATTAGTTATATTTGCCTATTTATCTTCAACATACTGCATATTTTATTTTGTTTAACGTGGTCTGTGATCATTTAATTAAATTCAGCTTGACGTGGTTACACATGCTTTTTTACACATTAAAACATTTCTAAAATTTCTCAGTTCTAGCCCAACAATATTGATGAACTCAATATTTTATGTCTACTCGATTTTCATTTTAAAGTTCCTATGTTTAAATTTAATTATTTGACATTGATATTTTTAAAGAAAATTAATTTTTAATATTTAATTTCTTAATTTTTGTAATTGGCTTCTTTCTTAAAATATATTCTATTAAATGTAATGTGATGCACTTTTAAAAATGTTTTTCGAATTACTTGTTGTTTATTTAAGTTCAGAAAATTGTTACAAATGTGTTTCAAATTATCTTTTCCCAAAAACATAGTTAGAATAATATCACATTTACATATAAGTAGTGTTATTAATTTAAATATTTTTTTACAAAAATAATTTTAAATCTTATTTTAATTAAAATAATAAAAATTTTGATATATATCTTTTCTTAAATGCTTAACTTTTTTGAATTTTTTAAGTTAGAATTTTTAAGTAGAATTTTTAAAATTTTAATATTTATTATTTAAAATGTTTATCAATTTTTCAAATGAATCAAAATAAAAAAATATTTTACTGAATTAATTTAAATTAAATTAATTTAATCATTCTTCATTTTTAATTGAGAGATAGTTCAACAAATAGAATTTAGAAAAATCACATTCAATATTTATTAATTCAGTAAAAACTTTCTAATCGCGCTCACTCCAGTGTTAAATATACCAAATAAAATATTTTAAGAATAAATATAAAAAAATTAATAAAGATAACTCCGATTTTGTCGATGAATTGTTGCAAAAATCAAATTTTGTTAAATGATGTTTTAAGAATGAGTAATAATAGGAGACATTGGTAAAAACCATTTATCAGACATTTTCCTACATCCTGTACCCGATGAAGTGATTCCTACCAAAGTCCACGGATCATTTTTATTATTCCGACAAACTAACGGTCCGCCCGAATCGCCCTAAAAATTCTATATATCAAAATTTAATGGATAAAATATAATTTATATTGTATTAATTAAAAGATTGTATTTTGAAATCTTAATTGTTCAAATGTCAAAATATTCCTAGTATTTCAAACATAACTTCGTGTTTTCAACTCCCCGGAAACAAATATTATCATACCATACATATTTGAGAAATTACATGACAGCTGGTTGAAACCCGTTAACATTCACGGAGGTCAAATAAAATAACTTTAATTGATTTTTATTCCTAAAATTCAATTCGTTCATAATAATAATAATACTGGTACAAGTTTTTTCAGCTGATTTAGGACAATTTTCATGTGCTGAATCGAAAAATCACATTGGTTTTGTTTAGTGAGGTCAATTTTTTTATATAGCACCACATGAACCTTTTACGTGTTTGTGCTTGCCATCGATATAATAGTAAGTGAGATATCTATGCGTTTTTAACTCTAGATTCTAATTGGTTCTTTTATTTATTCAATTGTTGTTGCAATAAAAAGATGGCTTCAAATAGAAGATCTTGTAAAAATAAACCTAATGCATTTTGCTATATCTGTGGTGAATACACCATTATTGCAAACAGGAACCCAGTCACCAACTTTATAATGCATGTTTATCATTCATATTTCGGTATGAAGCTGGGTGAACAAGATAAATTTTGGACACCCCACATGATATGCAAGACCTGCATAGAACATCTTCGTCAGTGGACCAAAGGAACAAAGAGTTCTTTTCTTTACATGTCCCAAGCTTTTCAATGTTAAACTATTTAACTATTTAACAGCTCATGAGAAATCCAGAGTTTGAGAGCTCAACGAAATCAGTGGAAATTAAAGCGTGGAAGGCCTTTGTTCAGTTTGTCAACAACTTCCTAGGCAACAACAAGGCCAGTAACTATGAAGAACTTGTTACCAAAATGCTGACTGGTTTTAGAAATTTTTGGTGCAACATGAGCATCAAAATGCACTACCTGTTCTCCCATTTGAGATGCTTTTCTGATAATCTTGGATCAATGAGTGAAGAACAGGGGAGAGGTTTCATCAAGACCTGAAAGAGATGGAGACAACGTATCAGGGGTGTTTCAATGCAGTAATGATGGCAGATTACTGCTGGACCTTGAAAAGAGACGTCCTGCTGCTAATCTTTCAAGGAGTTCCAAGAAACTGAAGTTCAAGTCATTAATTTCTAACAATGTTGCTAAAAAACATCAGCTTTTGTTACTTTTTGATATAATATGTTAAGAAATACAAAATTCTTGTTGAAATCAGAGGCCTGATTTCCGACTTTCTAATGACTTCTTTAAAATAGAGTTAGCAGAAAAACATGACCTGATACAGAAAAATGGAGTGTCATTCTTGGATTCAGCTTTGCCAAATTGCTATAAATCAGTTGAAAAATCTTAGATACCAAACCAAAAAAATATTTTTGTAGACTATTTATTTGATACTATTTATATTAATAGAAGTAATAAAATTTTCAATCATTTACAAATTATATTAAATTACAATAATATTAAAAACAACTTATTATCATTTAATAAGTATCATTTTAATTTTCAACTTTCCCCTCTTCAGCAATTTTCCAAAACTTTAACCATTCGATCTTTCAAGGCCACAATGCATTTACACAATCAACGTTAGATTTTTACATCTTGTGCCACTGGATAACACTTTCTATAATTAAAATAATCAATAAATTTTATGATTACACGTGTGTTGAAAATCTTGTTATATGTAATAAATGTTCAGCATTTGTGTGTATAGAGCACTCCACTAGCGTTATAATATGTAAAACTTGTGATAAGTAATGTATTACTATATGTAAGAATATAATTATTGTCCATTTTGTAAACACATGTTTCTGTAATATATTTGTATTATATAAAGAATATATTTTATATTTGTACGTTAAAATTATTTTTAACCTTTAAACTAACGATAACACAGTGAAAAAGTATTGGGGTACAAATTTAAGAAATTAAATTTGAGCCGGCCTTAGGAAGGTTAATAAAGTGTTCATTCAGCGTAACCAGAATTTTATAACACGGGTAAGATATGTGTTGCCAATATTATAAAATTTATTCAATTTTTTAATTACAAAAAAGTGTTATCCAATTGAACCGATTATAAAGGTTTCTAACTTGGTCAGAGAAATAAATTTCTCTCACAAATTTCTCTCACTGCATATAGTAAATACCAACAAAAACAAATAAAAATAATGCAATGGGGGGGATTGGAATATTTTTCACGGACAAAAAGTCGTTGAATATTGATATCGTTATTTGTTATTTTAAATAATTTTTTTATGAAATTTCTTGTATAAAAAACAATTCAAAATTTTTTATAAAAATGTTATATATAAATCAAAAAAAGTCAAAGTAAAATGACCTGATAAAATTGCAAATAAGTATGAATAAAGTCTAGGCATAATGTCAGTGACAATCGAACACATACTATATACTACCACTATCAAACAGTACCCGGTTACCTCCAGTTAAATTTAAATTACAATGGTAAATATCAATTAAAATGTTGTGACCTTTAAAGTTATTCTCATCCAATACAATGAACTTGTAAAAACGTTTATTCCGGTCCTTGAATGTTTTTCTTTACTTGTTTGGATACTTGAATGTTTGTCGATGGAGCTAGATCCAACTCCTCATGTTCACAATCAAAAGAATAAGACTCAAATCACAACAAAAAATCTTATTTTCCAAATTGATTCAACTAAAACACCCAATGAGTATCATCCTCAAAAATCAAAATCCGATCTTGTTTATTTCTCTTCT
The DNA here is from genome assembly GCA_959609185.1 of Schmidtea polychroa. NCBI lineage: Eukaryota > Metazoa > Platyhelminthes > Tricladida > Dugesiidae > Schmidtea > Schmidtea polychroa. Next base: position 11,215 of record CAUHTR010001141.1, read on the forward strand.
CTGAATTGTTCCTCGTCGTCTTCACAGTCCTTACAGTTTATTTAATTCTTATCAACTTACAATTTTTCTTCTTCGACTAACTGGCACTTTGTTTTGTTTGAACTGCGCTTTTATATTATTTTCTCCCATTAATTTTTGCTTTTAACTAGGGATATAATTTATTGACCTATTAAACTAACTATATTTTAGCCAAAAAATTGTCAACTAATAAATGCACTATGCGATTGCGCGTTATCATGATGCAAAATCCACGAAAATCTTCTCCACAAGTGTGGTCTTTACAAAAAAAACATTCAGCGCACACGTATTCACTGCATTCTGCATATTGATTTTAGGATTAAAAGTTCTTATCAATAATGCTTCACATATCACACGCTCAAAACAATTAACAAAATTTTTAGATAAAATTTTAAAATCCGACATTCCTAATTCTCTCATACAGACTTTATTATGATCCTTTAATATTGGACACTCCCTTCGGCCGACAGTATTCTTGAACTCGAGTACAGAGATGACGGGAAGTCTCCAATGTATGTAGCATTACACCTATTACATGTGAATTGATAAACGAGATCGGAACATAATTCGATCGATGTTTTAGACTTATTAATAAACATATTGCGTACTTTCCATGAAGTTATTAATTAATAAAATCTTCATGACCTACTTATTTAATAACTATATATATAGATTGTCCTGGAGGGGATACGAGTTTTTATGAGTATGTGTGTATGTGACCTACATAAATACTTTTTTAAAATTTCATGAGAATCATTGAAATTGAGTTGACTTACATAAAAAACTTTTAAAAATTTCATTATAAAACCTTACAAATCGTAAAAACTAAAAGTTTTTGGGTTGACCTATATAAAAATATTAAGCAAATTTTTTTAGCTTAATATTTTTTTCCTCAGCAGGGGGTAGTGTCCAGGAGGGGACACATGCTACTATTATACATTAATTATGCTTTTTCAATAAAATTTTTATTTGAATCTTTGTTGGAAAGCATCAGGTCGAATGTTTTGTCAAAAGTTTTAAACCCAAATCATCGTGCAAAATGCTTTGAAATGATATTGAAGTCTTTTGATAGTCAAGTAAATTAAGTCATTTTTTTGTTTTCAATGATGACTTTGATCTGGTCGATGTTTTAGTCTTCTATGTCGATGGTTTTTTACTGATTCAAGACCACTTTCAAAGCGCGAATATCACATATTTACTGTTGTTTTCATCATAGAATGTTCAACATAAAAATTGTCTAACATTTTCTGCTTATCAAAATGTTGAATTCTATTTTTAAAACAAAATTAAAGAAAAATTCTTTGTTCAATAAGTTCAAATGTTCAAATGATATAAACAAATAAATGAAACAAAGTCTACTGAGTGACAATCAAGTGGATAGAATAGAAAGTGGATAAACAATACATGTAAGTTTTACGTGTCAATTTTTAATGGAGGCGACCGGATAATTTTGACAGCGGTAGTATTGAATTTATTGAACTGAATCGGGCGTAATAAGCAATAGGTTGATACAATATCTGACTCTCAATGTTCCTTATTGTTAATTGTATAGAAAAACAATTTTATTCATTTTAAATTTGGTGATAGGTTCAAACATTATATACTTATCAATAAAATGTTGTTTAGTACAAATGTTTTGTACATAATAGCGATAATATCCATTTGCATCTATTGACGCAAGTCTGTGTAAACATTTCACATGCTTAATTCGCGTATAGACATTTAAAAAAGTAAAATATCAATAAAATTACTGAATTTTTTAAAATTTCACCACTGATTTCTTTTCTATTGTATTTATTAAAAAGCTTGAATCAAAAATATCGATATATTTACTGATTCATAGTCAAGCTTTTTAAATAAATTTACTGAAAGTTCTGCAGAAGTTAGGTAAATCATAATAAATGTTCGAATTGAAAATTAAGAATATATCAGTTTGATCAAAATATGAACAGAAAGAAAATCTTACTCGACAACTTAATCCGGTAATTGGAGAGAAACAGAGCGTTCTAATATCACTGCCTTCAAATAAACAATTTGGATCAAGATAGTTAATATATTTTGCATAAAAATATTTTGGACGCGGCGAAAGTGAATCTGAAATAAAACCGACTAATATTTGTTTAGCAATAAAAACGCCATCTTGCTTTCTGTTAAGGAAACAGTACTGCCCCATCCCATTCCAATACATTCAAGATTTTTAGCATGTAGCTTTCTATTTCTCACACATACTGGTTTCACACTTTCGGTAATTTTTGCCGGCTTTGATAAATGCATTAACACGATATCATTGTATTCTAAATGATTCAAATAGTAAGTATGGTAAAATGGAAATGACAACTGAAGGATATGTTAAATTTACTAACTAATAGAAATAAATATTTTTTCAAAAAATCAATAAAAGTCATAAATTATGCGCATGAAGGACATATATTATGGGCAGTTGGTTATTTAAAAGTAATATTTTACATTTAATTTACATGTTTTAAAATTTTTAAAATTTTTTATTGTGGATAATATTTTTAATGAATTTAAACTATAAATAATTAAAGAAACACGACAAAGATTTAATAAGAAAGCGCTAATCAAACATACGTTTTACGATATATTTCAACTGTTGTCGGGTTATCATAAGATAGAACAAACTATAGATATTATAGATTTAATAAGATTATTTTAATTAAATTATTTTTTAAATTTAATATAAAAAATTAATTTTTTAAAATTTATACTATTTTAAAAAAAATCATCAATATTTTATGCAATATTATATGATTATGATTTTATAATTTTAATCTTACGAAATATTTATATTTCAAAATTAATAATTTAATACATTTGAAAACTAAAACTATTTACATACAATTTACTACTAGAATATTTAAAAAACATTCGAAACACAAGTGTTCACAGCATTTTGCACACTAATTTTGGATCCAATAACCTTATCAACAGAGCTTTACAAGTTCCAAGTTCCAAAAATTTATTAAAATCTTTAATTCAATTTTAAAATCATGCATCAAATCAATTTCACCCACATAACTATTATTTTGTTCACTAATATTGGACGTTCCATTTGGTGGATAATGCTCACGAATTCGAGTACAGAGATAGGTGGAAGTCTTTACCTATTACTCATTACATGTTAATTGATAAACGAGATCCGAACACAATCCAATCCGAGTTTTAGACTTATTGCATATTTTACACGAATTACATATGATCTTATAATTTATATTTTCTAACTTCTTGCATATCTAACTCTTACAATCTGTTAAACCTTCCGAGTACGACAATACCAACACAAATTTAGACTCATCATCGCTTAACAATACTATTAAAATTATTTTTCTTATCTTTGATTTATACTTATAAATCAATGCGACTTCGTCTTAAAAAAGCTGTTGAACGAGCTAATAAATTATGGAAGTTAAGTAAATGGTGTAAGTGTGAAGATCATGAAAAAGTAGAAGAATGTGATATATTCGAAACATGAACTTATTATTACACCATGATGAGAACCTCATTTAAAAAAACATTTAAAAATTTAAAATCAAATGAAAGAATTCAAAGTGTATGTTAGCGAATATATGTTGGTTGCAATTAGTGAAAGAAAGGTCGAAGTTTCTTGAAAATAAAAGGAGATTATTATCGATATTTATTTAAAATCACTGATAGCCAAGTAAAGGAAGTGTAATGAGTTAGTAAACCCCTATATAAGATTATTATGGTTAAATGGTAGAAGTGAGATCAGTTAGTAGAAATAATTATTTCTGTTAAATTTTTATATTTAAATTCTATATCAAATTATATCATATTATATTAAATTATATTAAATTAAATCAATTAAATATATGACCAGTAATTACATTAATATTAATAATTATCACGCCTCGGTGTTTAAATACGCTAGTAAACGGCACAATTTTGAAGTTATTATAAAAATAAATGCTTGAAGAAGATTTGAATTAATTGCGTCTAACAGAAAGAAAGAGCTCATTTTAGCATAACGCTCATAAATAATGGATTTCTCAAATTGGAAAGAAGCAATTAATTTTCAAATTTCACCACTGATTTCTTTTCCTTGACATTGTATTTATTAACAAGTTTGACTATGAATCAGTCAATATATTAAATATATTACATTCTGAAGATCTCACAATAGTGAGTGGTATTGTGGTCTCATGAATTTTTGAACAGGGTATTATGATGCCATGTTTTTTTCAAAAGATTTAGGTCCACACAAAAAGCTATAGGGCAGTGGTGCCCATAAGGTCGATTGCGTAATGATTTAAAGTCGATCGCCAGTGAATCGCAAGTTTTCACGCGAAAAAGTAATTCACATTTTTCTTAAACAGTTACTGGCTTTAGCGCTGCCATACTTATTGTTATCTCGTGAATATGTTGGACTCCGTATGTGGAAGCCCTGTGTAGACCAATCAACCAATCAGAGTCATTTCGTGATTCATAACTGAGCAATATCGACTTGTCAATTCTTCGCAGAAAATATTTTTCTGAAAACAGAGGTTAGTTGTAAATGTCCCACTACATGGCTTTCGTATATGATCACAAGAGACTCCATGTGCTTATATACCACCTTTGTTGGTTTTATATGAAACAGGTTAAAAATAATTCGGTTGTGACACCGAATGGGACAGGTTTGTATTAGCCAGCGTTTTGCCGAGAAAACACAGAGGGAAGGGATATATAATCGTTATATATGGGCAAGAACATATACAACACGTTTTTATATTTTAAACCAAACGCGGTTTAAAAAAAGCTTACGTCCGCCAAGGGGACCACGCAAGGTATTAATGAGAAATCGATAAAGAACGTGCGACACTAGCCGTTTATGAGAGAGACGTTGCCTGATTTATATGGGAAAGCCATTCAGTGAGCCTACACCAGTTGTGATAGTTACAAACTTACTTTCTGAGTGTGGTTTTGTTTTTATGAGCACCATATGTTAGACTGAATCCAAATATTTGACTATAAGTGCGTCAATAAAATTATTAAAAAACCAATTCTGACAGCCTATCAGACATCAGTTTAAAAAAGTAAAACTTATCATTTTCATGACGAATGGGAGAATGATTACTTTTTCAAAATGATAACTAAGGACGGTAATTTGTAATAATTGTATTTGATTGCCAAAGAAAGGAAATTTCGAAAGACATTTTAAAACGCTGCATAATAAATATGAAAATTAACTATCCACGAAACTGTGAACTACGGAAAGCTAAAATTAGAGAACTAAAAGCGAGGCCTTCTGCACTGCATTCAATTTTTACAAAACGAACATCAAAGTAAAAAACATCATTTCGAGTGGGTCACAGTCCTGCTAAAAATTACAAGTCATTTGGCGATGGTATAATTTGGAAATATGCATTTTTGGAGGCCGATGACTCTTTGTTTTGTGACCATGAAAATAAAACAGAAATCATTTTTGTCATCAATGACATGTAGTTATTACGAAACTCTGTTACGCGGCGAGTGGATGAAATTAGTACAGATTTAAAACAGCAATTGATGAAAGATCTTAAAAGATTGTTCAGGTTTTTCTTTACAAGTAGATGAATCCACTGATGTCGTTGACGTGTCTCAGTTAATAATATTCATTAGATTGGTTTTTAAAGACTTTCCACGAAAGAGGAACTTCTAACAATTATTCCCCTGAAAGGAACAACTCGAGGGGAGGACATTTTTCCAGCTTTAAAAAATTTGTCAATAGTATAAAGTTGCCAATTTTCAAGCTTATATCAATAACTTCATACGGAGCCCCAGCAATGACACGTTGTCATAATGGTTTTATTGCTCTATGTCGAAATGACGATGAATTTTCCGACTTTCTGTCATATCATTGCATCTTACATCAATAGACATTATGTTGTAAAATTCTAAAAATGAAAAATATTATTAATAAAACATTCAAGATTGCAAAATCAATTCGAGCAAAAAGTCTCCAGAGGTGGCTTTTTAAGATCCAAGTAGAAGAAAGTGATAATAAGGTGTTTAAAGCGCACTGCCGAAAGACCGAAAGATTCGAAACACCAAAAGTTTCGAAGAAGGTTCGAAAGAAATTCAAACAATTCAGGGATCGATCACTGGTGTGTTGGAAAGACTTATGCGATGCTTCCTGGTTCACCACCACACCCGGTTCAATAAATTATTTTTTTCATATATATTTTTTAAGTTAATTAAAAAAAACACTAATACACAAAATACACACACTTTATTTTATAATAGTAAAAATATTAGAAAATAGTTGTTATATTAAAAAAGAAACATTGAAATTAGTTTAGAAAAAGTTTTTCTTGGGATTTGAACTATGTCTATTGTTAATGTTTGTTGAACAGATTCTCATAGTGCTATCTAGGCTGTGATTTGTTTACTCTTAAAATTTTTATTAGTTTGAGGTTATATGATGTTATTTACTGATGAGGTCATAGACCGAGCTAAACAATATTCTCTCAAATGTTTTAAGGGTGAGGAGAATAGAAACAAATGATTAAAAAATATGTAAGCAAGAAAATATTTCATCAATATTATTTATATTGCTTAAAAACAAATTTTGAAAAAAGAATGGATATTATTTATAATTTAATTCTAAAAATCATGACATATTATTACAAGAATCATATATATCTACTTTGGAAAACTATGATGACAAAAGATGTATAATGTCTGATTTAACAGCAACACTTCTTCATGGAAATGATTTGGTTGAAATTATACAAGAAAAGAATTATTTCGAAATGTATAATGATTATTTATCTAGCTTATTGCAAATCCCCACCACTTTTTATTTTACATGTTTCGCAAAAATACCAAATATATTTGCGTTTGTTCCCAAGTCCGAGAATTTCACCAGAATTATTTTCTATGAATTTCCCAGTGAGGGGTTTGAGTTGCCCTGGACCCATACGGATTATATACTCACTACTTTTCTCAGTACCGCATGGACAACTGAATTGTATTGGTCAGGCGTTCATAACACAGAGTATAAATATTACTATTCTCCAAAACCATCAAAGAATGAATACTACTACAATCTGGGTATTGATAGGTATTAAATATATGTAATTGATGTATTGAAAGTGAAAAACCAAACGTGGATTACTAAGTAGACAAATATGAGTGATTTGTTAGATGGTGTAAAACTTTGGCTTTTGTTATAATAATTAGTGAAGCAAAGCTCCATACAGACTATGGAGAGCTGTAAGAGTAAGGCGCACCTGTGTGAGCAACACAATGAGTATTTGCTTGCAAATGTAATAACTGAGGATGAAACTCCGCTCACCATGTATTTGTTTGGAACTAAACATGAGCCGGCCAAGTGAAAATTTCCTGGTAAGAAACCTTCCTGTGGTCAGACCATAGACAGGAAATTATGCTTTCTAACTTTTTCCAATGATATTACATACAAAGGTGTCACAATCAATTTTGCCTATTAAAGTCATCTTGTGTAAAATACCAAGCACAGAAGAAGAAAAATAAGAAACACAGAACTCTGTTTCCTGCAAAACAATGCACCAGTGCACAGCTCAAGTGTTTGTGGAACTACAATTGAAGCTGCCAGTCTGGAATTTGTGGATCGCTCTCCATACAACCCTGATATGACACTAAGCGATTTCTGGCTTTTCAGACACCTCGAAAAGAATTTACAAGAAACAGCGTTTGAAACAAATGGGGGTCTGAAGGCTGCTGTGCAAAATTTCTTTAAAAAACGACTTTCTGAACTGGTTTTATGTCAAAAGAAATATGTGGACCAAAATTGTGATTATATTGAAAATGGTACCTATATATGTGGGGTTTTTCATATAAAGATTGATGTTAAAAGAACATGGTTTTCTGTCTCATGTTAAGTACTTATTGAACGCACCACGTATTAATGAAATTATAACTAAATTACCTGTTGAATTGTCAAAAAACCAAACTCTATCGACTTTTATTATTTGCTGGTTATCTTCTTTATATTTTAAATCATAACTTCCCAGATGTGCTACCCAGTGGGATTTGAAAATGGTCCTGAATTGTAAATAGTCAATATTATTTCATGATTGTTTGAAATTTTTGAAAATACAGTTAAAATATTTTTAAGAAAAAAAGCAAATATATCATTTCACGATAATTTTCACTAAAGAGTTTTACAGTAAATCTAACAGAGTAATAAATATTAAATTTATAGTATTTACTTTTTGATTTCATATATATCATCCAGTACCGACACTAAAGATTACATCGGCCTGCTCAAAAGGTTATTTCGGCGCCCCTAATAAATTTATTTACACAATATATTTTCCTTAAAAAAACTTGACTATGAATCAGTAAAGATATCAAAAAAACATCGATATCTTTACTGATTCATAGTCAAGTTTTTAATAAATACAATGTCAGTTAAAAAGAAATCAATGGTGGAAATTGAAAAAAAGTTCTTATAATACAATACATTTTCCTTAGAAACTATAAAACAAATAATAAGAAAATACTTAAGTATTGTTATAATATTGTTATAAATAAGTATTGTTATATTATATTACACTTTATTTTTAAGTTTAAATAGTACAAATCAAATAATATGTTGAGGATACCTAAATGATAATATTAAATAATTATTAAACTGAGCGAAAATGAGCGGGAGAAAATGTATTAAATAAAGAATATGTTGCTCCGGAATTCTGAGAAGAAGGATTGAGGAGAAGAAACAAAAAAATTGTTGGATTATAGAGTTGGCGATAAATTTAAATCTGACTCCAAACGTGTATTTATACGATCAAAAATAACACTTGACAACAGAAATCTTTATTGATAATCACAAATAAACTTTCTCTTTACACTGACAATCAATACAACACTCTGCTTGGTGACTATACAATGCTCGGTGAGGAATAGCACTTGCGTATAACACTGGATTAAAAGATTACAAATTACTGATTGGTTTATCAACTGGGGCTTTGAGATGATTGTTTTCTCTGACCTTCTTTACAAATATATTCAAATACTCAAGTAACTTTTATTTATTTTATTTTATTTTTCAACTAATTCTTTTATTCAAATCTTCTCCAATAATTATTCTTCACAATTATTTTCTTTACAATTCTTTTCCAAAATCGTTTCTCCAACAACGTTTTTTCCGACGTTGTCTAATTTTTCTCCAATAGTTTTATCTCCCAAATTTGTCTCTATACTTGTCTCTCAAATTCACGTCACTTCTTGTCTCGCTTTTGTCTAACTTTGTCTCTGCTAGTTTCTCTTTATATAGCTTGCTTCTATTGTGGCACTCAAGATAATCAAGTGTTTTTCCACTTTCTTTATGCTGCTTTCCCCGACTGAAGCCTTTTAAATAAATATCAACAACGACAGCCACTAGCTTAAAACAAAACCTTAAAAATATGCATCGACCGCGCGTCAATAGTAATATTCTACAGCATTTGCCTGCTTGCATGATTTATTGATTTTACAAGGATTATAAGGAGTTTACAAGTTTCGGTTTCTGGTTTTCTGCTGTGAATTTATTAATTAAAATATTTCATTTTCAGGCTGGAAAATGGGCCCCCTTTTGTCTAGGGCCCTTCCCTCCGCAGTTACGAGCCCATAATTCACGCTACTGATGCAGTACAAGGGTAAATATTAAAAATCTTATTAATAAATAATTTAATTATGATCCCAATATTTAATCGATCCAATCCGGAACAAAGTACAAAGAAGTACAAATTTTTATTCTTATCAGCTACGAAAATATTCGTATTGAAATATTAGGTTGGTGTATAAATTCGTCCTGTTTTTAGTATGAATCTGCTATATGCACTAAGTTATGAAATAAATTTTCATTAAATATATAATAACATGTGATAACTTTTTCTGTTGTTCAACTAAATCAGTTTTAATTATTAATTACCTAAAAAGTCGTGTTTTTCAAAAATTACAAACAAATTAAATGTCGGAGCAAAGGAGGCATTTATGTCGCCTCATGTTGTTTTTCTTTCACAGAGTAAAGTGCTGCTCAGACAAAAAAGAAATCTGCGCTGTCTATGGCTATGACGCCGTTGATGATTCTAGGTATCGAGAGTGGTTTCGATATTTTAATCAAAAAGATTTTGATATTACCGATGCACCACGTTCTTGGAGACATTTTGACATTCCGGACTAACGAAATAATGGTGCTAATCGAAACTGACCGAACATAATACAACTCAAGAGATGAGTGACATTCTTGGACTGAATCAAGCTACACTGCAGCATTGCTACAGTTTCCAGACAATTGCACATGTCAATTTCGTCAACAAGGTCCTCATGATTTAGCAAAAAACAATTTGAAAGAGCACCTAGATGCTTGCAAAACTCTATTGAATAAGATCAATATAGGAAGATTAATTTCGTATACTAATTCTAAGCGCGAGAGATTTTGGTATATGGCAGGAGAACCTACCTTAATAAGTCTGCAAAGCCAGCTTGCACCCGAAGAAAGCAATGTTATGCATTTGGTGGATCTGGAAGGGAATCATTTTGTATGAGGTCTTATCTGAAAACGACACCATAAATTCAGATAAATACTACTCCCAATAAATGAACTGAAGTTAGTCATCGAACAGAAGTGACCTGCATTAGTCAACAGAAAGGGTATTATTCTCCAGCAAGACAGTACAATGCCACACGTGTCTTTGGCCACCCGAAACAAGTTATCGCAACTCAATTTTGATTTTTTGGTTCACCATATGTGCTTTAGAAAAAACATTGTCTATTGCATCGCGTGCAATGTATGTAAGGAAATTTACATTGGAAGTACACTCGAGACCTTGCACCAAAGAGTTAAAGAACATTTAGATCCTGGCGGAAAATCTTCGGTAAACAGACATCTCCAATAATGTCAACCAAGAAAGGAAAGTAAAATTATTTCGATCGAAATCGTAGCAAATGGAAACATCAAAAGAAAAATGTCAGATTCAAAGAAGCAATTCTCATTATAAACATACGGCCAACAATCAACACAAAAGAAGAAATCAATGAAATCATCAATTTGATCTGCTGTCATTGATCTTAAGAATAACTGATAATATAAAAAAATTTAAAAATAATAATTTTAGGAAATATGCTTTAAAAAGACAGGAATAAAAAACAAAATTGACACATTTATTAAAAATATTAAATCGCGTATATAAATAGTTATTGGAAGCTTTATTTTATAAATATTTTAAAATATTTTATTAAAATAGGCTTCTAGGGGGTAATATAGAAGCTTTAAAACTTTAAAAATTTTGGTTGGTGTTTCATTTTGAATATTAAAGGATATTTAATTTTAATTTTAAATAAAATTTTTTAAAAATTCAGAAAAAGAAAGTATATCATTATATTATATTTTTAACCAATGAGAAGTAAGAACAAGGAAATAAAAGAAAGATCGAGATGTATGTGTGGGAAGAAGAATGCTAAATTAAAGGAGATTGACAATGACTATTTTATAGTGAAAAAATATTTTCATTAAATACATTATTCGCAGGAAAAGGCTTAAATTATCACTTTATTGTTTTAAATAATAATAATAATAATATTAGTTAATTAAATAAATTTCCTTTGTAGTTGAAAATTAAAATAGTCTTTGATTTGTTCGAAATATTAATCACTACATAATTATAATTAAGAAATTATTTAATTTTATTTTTAGTTATAATAAATATGTGAAAATTAAAATATATTAATTTTTTTTGAATTTTTTTCCGTGGCACACTTAAAAGTTCTAGCGGCAAATAAGTTAGGAACCACAGATAAACAGGTATAATAAATTGTATACATCTAATAAAGTAATCAGTTATTTTAGTTAATTATAACTTTAAATTAAGCCATAATTACTAAATTTATTAATTATATGTTCACATTTGATCTGTTTTAGAATTTTCATTTATTTTCATTATGACTATAGATTAAAATTAATATTGTTACATGTCGTGGGGAAGCTACCCTCACAGAAATCCGATGAATTGAGAATTGATATAATCATAATTTCAAGGTTGTACAAAATTTTATTAAATTCCAATATATTTTATCATCAACTTTGCTTCATTGTTTGCAATTGTAATCACGCATTGATTGTGGTTCCTTTCGACGTTGATAATTGAATTCACCTTTTTATTGTAGTTATCGAATTTGTCTAGAAATGTTGGATCTGAAATAATTGGAACTTTTTCTGTTGATGCTTGTTTGATTAACGTAGTAGTGTAGTTCATTTTGTTCTGATTCAAAAATTTGTCAAAAATTGGTAATTAAAACAGACCGCACTTAATTTAATTTTAAATTTAATATAATAATAAAAATAAATCTAAATATCGGTGAGTTTCTGCAGGCACTACACTATATAACACAAATTTTCGCAAGTAGCTTTATCAAGTTTTATTAACACTTAATAACACTTGTAAATGCAGTTCCAAAAATTTGTGTTATAGGAAAATTAATTTTTAATCTAAAGTAATAATGAAAATTAATTTATTAAATTTCTTCAAATGGTTATATTTTTTTATATATTTTTTCAAATTTCTATTATGACATAATAAATTTTACACTCTTACCCTTCGTAATCTAAACAGTGCGCTGCTGAAACAATCCAACTTCTATCTATAAGACTAGCCCCACAAATGTGACTATCGTTTCCAACTGTACTCCAATTCATATAATTTGGTTTTTCTCTTTCTAAATATTTTCTTAAAGGATAATTCTTGATCGAAACCAACCAGGTCCAATTTTTAAAGTAATTGAAAGATCCATTTACGACTCTTTTAATTCTTAAAGGAGATTGAACTGTTTTCGAATAATCTTAAAAATTAATCATTAAAAAAACTTCGATAAAGCAATGCTATGAAAAATTGATCAAATTATTTTTTTAATAAATTCAAGTTAGTTTTTCTTAAATTAGGTCAGGCCAGGGTTTGGGATAAGATTGGGTCAGAGGTAAATTAAATAAGTAGAATAAAATTATGATAATTTAAGTCTAGGCTGTGCACAATAATATTGTTAAAATATTGCAATATATTTTTATTACAATACAATATATTGCAATATATTTTTATTTCAATACAATATATTGCAATATATTTTTATTTCAATACAATATATTGCAATATATTTTTATTTCAATACAATATAATATAATATATTTTTTTCAATACTATGTTAATATGTAATTTATATTATTTATTATTTTCTTATTTTTTTAATATAATATATTGAAATATTTGTAAATAATTTGAATTTAAAGTTGATCAATACAGTAAAACACAATTTAAAAATAAAATGAAGAGATTGATTGTAAGACAAAACGTTTTTCAAATTCTATTTTTACAACATTTTCATAATATTAAAACAACATTAATTGTTTAATATTACATTATTCCTACATCCCCCACCAGATTCATCTGAATCTTTAACAACTCTTTTTCTAATATCGCCCACGTGTCGCGGCATATCGTATCCATTACATCTGACTAAAAATTTTGTATTTGATAATGGTTTAATGATATGTCCATCTTTCCATCTTTCTGTACATTTTTGATTCAAATTCGGTTTTATCCATACTGGGTCACCAGCAGAATATTTTGCTTCGATTATTATTTCTTTTTTTTTGTAGCTTGGCAGATTCAGCTTTGGATTATATCTAAATATGGCTCTAGATGGACAAATATTATTGTTGTTTGGCGTATTGTTGAACCAGTACACAGCTTCTGCGATTGTTCCTGAGGACCTAGCTGCTAGCGATTTGATTGTCCGATGGCTGCGTTCAATGATCCCGTTTCCCCCTGGACGGTTCACTGTTCTAAATACCAACTCAACATTCCATTTATCTGCTAATTCTTGAAATTTTCTAGATCTAAAAGATAAGTAATTATCTAATAATATTTCACTTGGAGCTCCTCTTTCATATAGCACTTCATTTAAAGCATTACATATCTCTTCTACATTTTCATTCTTAATTTTCTTCCAGATTGCATATCTCGATGGTCCACAATCAATAATTGTTAAATATTTATCTTTAGCAAATTTAGCTACATCAATTGCTAAACGGCACCAATTTTCATCACAGCTTAGTTCACCTTTTTCCCACGTTACTGGCGCTGGGTCAATCGATAGGCATTGATTACAACTTGCAATTATTTCTGAGATCTCATTATCCACATTTAGTAGCCCCGCTTCCGATGCTAAGAATCGCATACGATTTTTCCCTACATGGCAGTTCTTGTGAATCTCTAATAACACATCTTTCGAGCTTTTTTGATTGCCTAGAGCTGCGACTTCTTTTTTAATAATCATCCAGTTGGTTGGTACTCGTTAATACATCAGCCTTGTTATTTTCTGTAGATACAAACTCAATGTCCATTTTAAGTTCATACTCAATCGCTAGATCTTTTAAAAGCTCCAGCCTTCGTCGTATTAACAACTCTGAATTTGCTTTTGTATGTATTTTTCTGTCGCTTGATAATATGCTGTTAACCCAACACACAACTGATTTACTATCGGATTTAATTTTGATGTACTTTAGATTCCATTTAATACATAAATTAATACCCTTCACAATCGCTTCTAATTCCACCAAATTAATGTGTCTTGAATCATCAGGTTTTCGCAACCAACACGCATCTTCAACCACTGAACCTTCCATTTCTAATACAATTCCAATGGCGATCGAACTTGCATCGCACCAAATTATGCCTGTCTGATTGCTGGGAACACTCCAAATACCTGACGATGGATCTCTTTCATTCACTTTTTCTAATATCCATTTTACTTTGTCAACGATATGATTTTCTATTGAATCATCCCAATTTCCACTGGATAGCCTCTTGATATATGAGCAAGCTGGCCGCAACCACCCAGACACAGGATAAATTCCAACTAACTGGCCACATAACGAATACAGCTCTCTTCTTGAAAGCCCTTCATTTAATTCATTTATCCGAATGTCGTTCGATCTTTTCCAATGTAGTTCATTATTCTTTCGAAATACATCAATACCTAATACTCTTACACTAAGAGTATCCTTGACCTTTTCTTCTTCTTTACATATCAAACCAAATTTACGCATTTCTGCACTTACTTTACTTGCTTTAACTTTAGATTCATCTACGAATATATCGTCTATGTATGAACTTGTGCTATTCTTGATTGATTCATTGTTGTTCAATACTTTATTCACAATCTCTGTCATTATTGTTGGCGCAATATTCAATCCAAATCCCATTCTCGTAAGCGCATATCTCTTCCCATTAACCATACAAGATTGATATCGCCACATGCTTTTATCCACGTGTATTTGCATATATGCATCAGATAAATCTAACATTGCAAATTCTTTACTTAAACATCTCCATGATCGTAATTTTTCAGAACAGATATCTGCATTCCCACTATATACATCAATATATTTATTGATACTCCTAAAGTCAAATACTGGACGCACTTTCGCTTTATTTAACTGAATTATACCATAAATAGGTACTGATCCGACCGGTTTGCCCATTGTTTTCTCGTCGTAATCAACTAGATAGCTGTTAGATATCCAAGAATTCAAGATACGCATCGTCTCCTGATCCTTACTACAATTATCATAAAAGTTTGAATTTCTATTAGGTAGAAATTTCGGCGGCTCTGACTTCCAATCCCATTTGACAATCCATTTCTCGTTTTCAAATCTCGCAGAGAAATTTTCCTTCAATATTTCTGACATACTACTACTAGAGCACGCTACGTGACAAGGTGCTTCTTCACAACCGAATATGGCTTCTTCATTCAATCGAACTCCACCAAACCTATTAATAGCATTCACTCCTAAAATTACATCATAATTGGATACTAGTTTCGGGTATATTAAACAATCAATATTAAATAACTTATCTCCAACCCATATATCAACTTTACTTCGCTCAGCATATATGATTGAACCATCAAGCATCGCTACCGCAGTCATAGATTTTCGTGGATTTCCTTTTACTATAGTGGTAGTGCTGTCCGAATCAACTTAACATGCTTTATATCACCATTTACTTTTAGGAGTCTCACATATTCACAATTTTTGGGGCCACACCCGACTCCACATTGTGTGTAGCCCCTTGATCTTTTCCCGACTTGCAAAACCTTGAAATATGTCCCATAATACCGCATTTTGCACATCTGATATTGCGTCTTTCTGGACAGTATCTTACCACATGATTAGCACTATTGCATATATAGCATTTTCGATTGGCTTGTCTTCCACTATCTGATCTTGGTACTACTACTGCAACCTTTTCATTGTCATAAATTTGATGACTTGCGATTTTCTTTGCTTGAGCGACTAACTCATTCATTGTTGACGCTGTTGACATCTTTAGTTGATTTGACAAATCACTTGGTAAGCTATTTACAAAAAATCGGATTAGTAGATCACCTGAACATTCCAACAGTGACCTTAATTCATTTACATGAACATCCAAGTTATCACCCATTAATAACTTTTTCTGTAAAAGTTTCGTAAAAGCTTCTTGCTCGCTCATACCGAAGGTTTTCAATAATTCCTTCTTCAGCATACAAAAATCTATTGTCGTGTTGCTTTTCTTTAACTGTTTGAAAACTGCATAAGATTGCCCTTCAAGTAAAAATGGCATTACATTCATGACATTTTTCACATTCTTGGCTTCCAAAATAATTTCGAGTTTGTCGAACCATTCTTCCACATCTGTATTTTTGCCATCGAATTTCCCAACATTTTCAATTATGATCTTGTTGATTTCCATTGCCCGGATAGCTTGTAAGACAAAACGTTTTTCAAATTCTATTTTTACAACATTTTCATAATATTAAAACAACATTAATTGTTTAATATTACATTATTCCTACATTGATTTTATGTTTTTATTTTATTAAACTTTCAATAAAACAATAATTGAGATGGAAACTTTTTGTGTTCAATTTCTTTTAATAAATAAATATTTATTGTATATAATTATTTATTTTAAATGAATTAATATGGCTTCATTGTTCTATAAGTTCTATTAATTTAATACTTTCAAATGCAATTTAACTTATAAAAGAATTATCATTAGACTATAATATAGCATAATAGTAAGCAATACAATATATTGTTATTGTACGCAATACAATACAATATATTGTTATTGTGGTCTAATACAATACAGTATATTGTAATTGTGGCATAATACAATACAATATATTGTTATTATGGTCTAATACAATACAATATATTGTTATTGTAGCCCCATACAATACAATATATTGTTATTGCTCAGACAAGCAATATATTGTATTGTTAACAATATATTGCAATATATTGTCAGTACAATATATTGTTGCGCAGCCTTGATTTAAGTTACATTAAAATAAGGTAAACTAAATTAAATTTGGTTACTTTGGTTTGAAAAGGTAATTAAAATTTACTTAAGAACTCATTAAAACTTACACAGGGTGCATTGCTGCCCTAATTTTTTCTTAACATTTAAACAATCTTTTATAGTAATTACAAACAAAAATACAAGAGATATGTCGTTTATTTATTACATTCAATTGCTAACTGCAAAATGTGCGCCAGCCAATCATTCAACAAATTCATAGCTACTTTGACACTTGATCCATCCATCATCATAAACAATAATCACTACTCACTCCACACTCTCCATCTCATTGAAGACTCCAGGTGACATAAAATTACTTTTTTTAGAACCTGATTTCTCCGAGTGACTGAAAAAATTTGACTTAGTAGTAGTACGCGTTGCAAGGTAGATCCTTTGCAGTTTATGAATCACTGGACAAACGCATTAGAAACACTTATCAAATCTCATAGCTACATCGACTAAAGCTCTATTAACCAGTTTTATTAAGGCCACCCTTTACAGAGAGAAATTAGTAGTAACGGAATCTAAGGATATCTATTTATCTGAGTTACGTAAACTAGTGGGATGAATGTCCATTAATTCACATCAAGTAAAAACTGGGCCCAGTGCATCATTTTTGGAGGATTAAACAGCGATATAAAAAGCATGCAAATTCTAAGAAATAACTATAGAAGAAATTTGTCATTTGAGCAAAAGTTTACTTACTGTAAAAAATATTAATAGATCTTCAAATGCAAATTTCTGTTATCATGCTCGAATGAAGAATGTATATCCTACGGTCAGGACAGATATATTCTAGACTACTGTTCACAAAAACTGTTGCATAATAAATTGAATAGAAATACTAATGGAAATAAAACTTATGCTCATTTCGATTGTTCAAAAAACAATCAAAAAAACACAGGCTGAAATAGTGCTAGTAAAGGTATTAGAAGTTTGGTTTCTTAAATTAATCACATCCATATTTTAAAAACAAAACAAAACTATATTTTTAAAAACAACACAAAAATCTCTATTATTAAAACTGTTTTTAGCTTAGAGGATATTTTCGCAAGCATGAGTTAATATTTGAATAGGGAATATTCGTACACAAGCATTCAATAAATATTTTATAATTTAATCTTCAATCATTCTTAAATATATTTAATTTATTATTTTAATTTATAATTTTATTATTTACTTTAATTATATTATTTAAATCTATTTAAATCTTGAAATTAAATACTTCTTCAATTTAATTACTTTCACAAAATGCAAAAAAAATAAAAAAAATCTCTGGAAACTCAACGTAAAAAACCGCATAATAAGTAAAAAATAATATGTTCCAAATTAAGATGATGACAGATATGGAGGCCCGAAAAGATGATTCATTAAATACATAAAAAGAGTTTCGAAGTGAAAATGGAATATACTGTAATCTTCGATTAAAAGATTTGACGGAGCAAGAAATTCATATTTTCAGCAAAAACATGAAGCTGCTTAAATCTCACATTTATATCATATTTATAAATTCCATAACATTCATGGAAAGAAGAGGCGGTTTGATTTTCTAGTTTTATGATATTTCGCCTTACGCGAAACATTTCTTAAAATAATATTTATGAAATTCAAATGGTTATTAATTTTAATATTTATAAATTAATTTTAATATATTTTATTCAGAACCTCTAACATATATTTATATTCGAATTCGTACAATCTACAATTTACAAAACTCCGAATATCGCAAAAAAATGTCTATTCTGACTATGCGATAAGTTTCGCGGTGACCGCTTTGGTTCTGCACGTTCTACACAATGATCACCTCTTCTATTTAATTCTTTGACTTAAATACTATCTTCCTTTAATACTATCTTCTAACTTTAACAACTTTTCCTTTATTTATTGTCGTTTTATTCGTTCCTACCTGATGCAAAATGACGATTGTTCTTAAGTTTTAGTTCCTTTATATAGTGAAAATAATCGCATTGATTAATGACTTTTGATTAAGTTGTCTCTATTTGACTATCTTTACCTTGCGGGTTTTTTCATTTTTTCATCGTTGAAAGAAACAATTAATTGTCCTACCTAGTTGTGCTAATCTTTTGCCGTTTTCCCATTACTCATGCTGTCATGATAATGGTTTTCCAACATCGACTTGTTTACTTCTTCTTATGTTTACTTAGCTCGGGTTTCCTTTAATTAATTAATTTACAATTTCCTGTTTTTGTATGCTTTCTCGCATTTGGACCCGTCCTGAACATATTCTGATAAATCCATTATCCCCATGATTTCCCCCATAATCTCATTTTTTTCAAATTTTAATTCGATGACTTGTTATCTCTTTATTTTGAATTTTCCAATATTCCCTTTTCAATTAAATGGAAATTATAATAATTTTAAACTTAACAACCCCGACAAATATAACTTCAACTTTTACCGATTCTGAAAAACATACAACATTATCAGGTCGGCTAAAAATATTTTTATCTTTAAGGAAGGCATTTTTTAACCAACCGGGTCACAGAATCAGCGACATTTCCTTCTATCGCTGTATTTTACATAAGCGGTAAATTTATCGTCTCTAATTTTAATTTATTTATATATTATTATGTAGTAAAAGAAATTGAAAATATTCCATGAAAATAGAAGCATATTATAGATTTTACTGATATGAGATAAATAATATTTTTGATTTGGTGTTAATGAATTCCAATCAGTTTTATTCATACATGTCGGTACGTTGCAATTTAATGGTAAAATGAATTTTGTTTATTCGGTTAATCACGCAGATTTTAGAGTGTGTATTTTGTGCGAATTTTAAAAATAAACAAATAAATGATTCAAAAAGTTGCACTACTTAATCATTCGACTATTTTATCAGTTAATTTTCAGTTAATTACTAATTTACTTTTTAGAACATCCTGTTTTCTTATTAAAAATTATTCACAAATAAATTATTTTATTTCAAAGATTTTATTAATCATAAATTATTTATTAACAAGTTGAGTGCCAACTAGGAGATAAGTCGTAGTTAACATCAGAATTTGTCAACATCCAAGTCCAATGAGTTAATAAAATAGAAAAAAATTCATAAAACTTTTACACTACTTATAATTAATGAGCTTGGAATAAAAAATTTTAATTTAGGAATACCCAATAAATTATTTACAAGTGGCGATGAGAAGCATCACAAAAAAAACAGCGAATAACATCTAGAGAAATATTAGTACAATTCAATAATAATAAAATACCGTATATACTTGATTATAAGTTGAGAAATTTTGGACAAAATCTTTATCTTATTTTTCTAATTTGACTAATACTCGAGTCCTAAAAACGAACAATTTATTTTTATAAGAAATTGAAAATTCAGTCAATTTTATCTTTGATTGATTAAAAATATTTCAAAAGATTAATAATCAACAATAATTGAAGTAAGCTACTGATATTTTTTATTTAAAATTAAGAAATAATTCTACTCTAAAAGAAAAGAAAGACCAGACTCAATGCTCAGTATGAAATCCTTGCTCGTATGAAACATGTTTAGGGTCAATCTTACAGAAAAACGAACGTATAATGAGGCTTGAAAATCAATTTCAATATGATAAAACATTCTTTCTTAGACGTGGATGAATCGGAAGATGATGCTTTGTAATTGGATAATTCGCATGAGCAAGTAGATAATGTTGAGAAAGTTCCGGAAGATTTCTAAAATTGGACTTTAGGGTCAATATCTGACTAGAAATCGGAGTATTAACACGTTGACGACCATAGGACGCATATATGTAAGTAATATATTATAGTTTCTATATTAGTTTACAGATTCTATTGAATTTTTTTTCGGTTTAGGGCAGGCCTGGCTAACCCAAATTGCTTTGCGGGCCAATTTTTTTATCCAAAAATTTGAGCGGGCTATATATTATATGAAAAACCAATTTTTATTGAAACATTTGTTTGAATTATTTCAGTACATAGATTTATTTGAACCATTCCAAGAAAAACATTTATTTTTATATTTAAAGTAGATTTTTTTTATTGTTTCAAGAACATTTTTATTGAACCATTTATTTTTATTATTTCAGTACACTTAAGTATAATATTTATTGATGGGATATTTGTCTTTCTTTGCAATCGCTCAATGTTTTTAAATCTACATAAATTTTGGTAGTTGCACATCGTATCTGGCTTTCAAGGTTTTGGTCTGTTAATGAAGTGCGAAATTTACTTTTATTAAATTTCATTTTTGAAAAAAAGGCTTCACAAACATTTGTAGATACGAAAGCGCTTGCATTTTTTTGAGCAAATAATCTTAAGTTAGGATAGCTTTCTGCTGTTATACACGTGTTGTAGAACTCAATTTTTGATGTCGTTTTATGAACCTGCTTCAACTCATTGTTACACTGCAAATTAATTATTTCCATCTGTAAAGTTTCTGGAACAGTGAAAACGTTAACTTGAAATGGCGAAGAAAATATCTCAAACGTTTTGTCATATTTTCTAAGTTCTGAGAAACGACGAGTAAATTCAGCTGAAAGTTTTCTAATTTCATCAGCGAACTTTGTAAAATTAATAGTTTGACTGCCATTAAATTCTTTTAATAACGGAAAATGGAGAGTTGGGACTCAAATAAAATCAGCTTGGTTTGAAATGCTTTGATATGATTACAAGCATCAATAATTAAATTATCTTGCCCCTGTAACTCCTTGTTTAGCTGGTTAATTTTTTAGGTTATATCTAATAAGAAACACAGGTCCAACAACCACATTTCGTCATTTAAATTTGAAACTGGATTTCTCTCTTCAGCGATAAAATTTTCTATTTCCACCCGTAATTCAAAAAATCTTTTTAAACATGTTCCGCGACTCAACCATCTAACTTTGGTAAAATAGACAATATCGCCGTATTCTGAACTTAATTCTGTACTTAAATATCTGTACTTTCGTCGAAAGCTAGAGAATATGCTTTGAATTATTGAATCCGCTCTCGTAAAGTCACCACTATTTCATCTGAAATATCATCAATGCGACGACAAATAGTTTGACGCGACAAACTTATGCTTGAAATCATTTTATGTTTATCTGGAATAACATCTTCTATAACAGATGCCAAACATTCTTTTACAAATTCTACGTCCAAAAATGGTTTCATTTTCTTAGCGATTAACATTGCAACAGAGTAGCTTGCTTTAATAATTTTAGAAGGTAGTTGAAGAACTAAACATTTTCTGTTGAGATTTTAATTCGGATTTTAGCTCAGCTAACTTAATTTTTCTCAATTCTTTATTAGATTTCATATACACGTCATGTTTCGTTTCATGATGTCTTTTAACATTGTATTCCTTAAAAACAGCTATTGTATCTCGGCAAATCAAACATGTTGATTTTGAGTTCTGCATTATAAAGAAGTAATTTTCTTCCCAATGATCGCTGTATTTTCTGTTTTCTTCTGAAACTCTTCTTTTTTTGGAATTCATTCTAAAGGCCAAATATAATTAAAGTTATGTATAATTATTCAAAATAACTGCATTTACTGTTACTTATTTATTTAATTTTTCTTTAACATTTCATTACATAAAACAAAAATGTTTACAATAATTTTATTACGCCTAAAAATATGCAATCAAATAAAAACTAATGAAGATTATAAATATAAACTTTTCACAAAACAAAAATTATAATGAGACGGACTAAAAACATAATAAAAACTTTTTAATATTGAATTTTGTAGTCAAAAAAGTCTGTATTTAATAATTTTAGTAGATTTTGTAATATATTTATTTTTTTAGATTCTGTAAAAAAAATTTAAAACGAATAATAATCATGCCACGGGCCGCATGCGGCACGCGGGCCTCGGCTTGGCCACGCCTGGTTTAGGGTAAGTACCAAGTTGTTATTTTTGTGTGTGGTTTTTCTTTATGTGATACGTAACATACACCTAATTCCTTGGTCGTAAACGTGTTAAATAATATTTACACTTTATAAAACTAACATTTTAATTATTTTTCCTATAAATTTTTCAAAATATTATTTTATACTTTGACTTAAACACGAGTATATACGGTAAATGGCCATATAAATTATATCATTACGTAAATGATTCAAATGAAAGTTTAACTGACTTCAACAATATATTTATAGAAATATAATTACAAAAAGATACAACCTTGGTTGTTGCTTCAATATCCCATCAAAATCAAGATGGTATATGAAGTGTATAACAAATAATCTTTATGTATATGAGTGTAAATTGAGATGTTTGTTATAATAACTTAAATAAAATAAATAAACGATTTCGGTGCTGAAAATATCAATACAGAAGCACTCTGGTGTAATACAGTGCTGGAAATGACCGCTCTGTTGTTTTGGGATTTTTGGGCACCATATTCGAGGGTATAAAAGCTGTAAATCATAAAACTACAATTAAAAGTTTATAATGGACCAAAAGTGTAGGGTCAAGTTCTTTAATTAATAGAATAATATTTTTCAACTTTATTTTGTATATGATATATCGATTATTTAAATATTTAACATTTATCATTATTTTATTACGTATATTTTAGTTGAAGTAACCAGCCAATTGGTACAAGTATATCGAGGAGGTTCAACTGAGAGACAGTTTAGCGATCCTTGAATTGGGCTATTACTTACAGTGAGTCCAAAGCTTTAAGTTTAGTCATCCTTGGATAGTGCGGATGACGTTACGTTGCATGTGCGTTAATTTAATTGCTTGCGGTTCCTGCGTGTCTATTCACGTGTTGTTACAAGAACAATATGATTAAAAAGAATATAGTTACTAATTTGTTTGCTGTTTTAGATAGTTAAGTAAAATGTTAAGTCATATGCAAGTCAACAGTCAAGTTCCATGCTAAATAACTGGGCACAATCTTCCAATAATATGAATCCGGCAACCTTTGCAGCATCATTAGAAATTGCAAAAAGAGGAAAACAATTCACAGATGGTGAGTACTTCAAAGATTGTTTTATACGTGTATCTGAAGAATTGTTGCGTGATTCTAAAAAAAGGCAGAAATCATGAAATAAAAATCAAAAATATGCAATATCTGCTAAAACAGTACAAGATATAACTACTCAAATGTCTTCAAATGTAACACATATGCAAGTAGAAGACTTTCAACTGAAAAAAAAAATTTTATTTAAAAAATGTTTCAGAGCAGTTACGGCATAAGGGGATAAGTTCTCAACCCTTCAAAATCTGCGGCTTTTGTTTTCCTTAACTTTGAACGATGAACTAAGAGCTCAAACGTTAAATATTGTTTATATTGTCGATTAATTGGAATTGATTTATATTTATTCTCTAAAGATTTAGTTGGATCTTCATTTATTCATTATCTAAAAGATTAGTTGGAATGGGTAGGAATATTCAGGGGGCGTGATGTTTATTATAGTTTTATGATTTTTTTAGATATAATAATTATAACCATAAAAAAGGAAGACCTTACCAAATGGACGGAATTCCTACAAGGATTCCTATATTGATCAATTTGATAGTTATAATAGATAGTAGGATGTGATATTATAAATAATATTATAAATAAATGATATTTGTTATAGATAATTATTTACAGTGAGCATCTTAGTATTTATAGATGTTTTATTTAATGAGTCTGTAGATGAGTCTTGCGACATAAAAGACACGGCACAAGTTACTATTTTAGTCAGGTATATGTTGTCCCAAAGTCCAAAAGAAAAACTCGGAGAAGAGTTTTGGAGACATCGGAAAAAAATTGAAAAAAATTACATAAGATGCAGAAGTGATTGTCATAACTAATAGGTTATGTCATATGACAGGGAACCAGAAAGGTGACATTGCCAAATGTTAAAATTTCTAGGATTAACCACTTGTTACAATAAATGCAATTTAAAGAGACTAATTTTAAAGAAATTTTGAAATTAGATTATTATAATTTGCCAAATTTTATAAAAATTTAATTTTGGGAAAGTCTTTGACTATGTAAAAGTTTATTATAAACATTTACAATACAAATTTTCATTAGTTCAACGACTGTAAAATTATTTTTAAATGCCATTTACGTCAAATTTGAAACATTGTAATGTTTAAATAATTAATTTGTTTTAATATAATACTGGAATTCAATAAAACTTTGTGAGATAAACAACAATTTAAATATTGTTTATAAAATATACCGTATGCACCTGCTTATTAGTCCATTCACGTATAAGTGCAAATGCAATTTTTAAAATGAAAATTAACACTTAAAGCTGATAAAAAATAATTAATAAATAATTACAGTAATGGAATGTCCTTGTAAATTAAAAATTTTTAAGACTCATTCATAATTCATCCGAGTCGAGCTGTTTTACACAATGCTCATTATTAATTAATCAATTTTTTAATTTTTGATAAAAAAACTATTTGAGATTTACTACAGATAATTGATTAATTTTATTTTTTGGTTAATTTTTAGTGTAAAATAATAACCAAAAAAAATCAACAATAAAAAACATGGTTTTTGAAACTCTATATTTCACTTAAAACTAAAATTTCAATATACGTTCTCAATGCTATGAAATATTTATTATTACGTAAAATCACCTTTTTTGGGTGACCAAACGAAACCCTCAATTATGTGATCATGATAATCATATCAATTATTGGTTCAAACTTATTTAACATATTTTAGATATAATTACGTTATTTCTTTAATCAAAAGTTAACGAATAGAATTTATACTAGATTTTTATTTATAAATTTTAAATTAACCCACTTTCCGTGATCGGATCAATCTGAAATGTTGATAGCATGCAGTGTTCTCGACAACGAATCTACTTACCAAATTTCAGCTCAATCTTATCACTGAAAGTAGGTTAATTTGACCTCACAAACTTTGTGTAGCACATACAAACATCAGCGAAGTTAATATAGAGAGAGTAATAATAAAATACAAATTAGTTCATAATAACACAATTAACAGTAATAAAATATAGCCATGATAACGTTACAAAATTCAAAATGATAAATCTCTTTAACTGCATAAGCCGATTTGGAAAATGCGCTTCTTGCTGGAAAGTTATTTTTGTCGTGAGCGAGTTTATAGTCAAAACTTTATACACTATATCCATAATATGTTTTATACTTTATTAATTTATGTTTACTTATTCTCATAATCATCCCAAACGTTTTTCTAAAAGTTATTTTGCCATGACGTGATATACGTTAAAGGGTTCAGTATGCAAATTTTTAAAATCTTTATATTTCTTTACAAGATTCAAGAAAGAAATCAGAACATAATTAGAAAATATTACTTTGTTTGAAATAAATGGAATAAAGTTCGTTTATTAACATATTTGGTTCGAGATTAAATTAGACAAAGGTTTTGGAAGAGTGGATCACATCCTAATGGTATTCATGAATATTGATCGAGATATTCATGATAAAAGAACTAAAAGAACCAAGAAAGATTAGATATTTTCTGAGTACAAGACATGTAGCTGAAGAATGTACAAAGGATTTCATCAGAAGTGAAATGAGCCACAAAAAATATAAGAGAAAATAAAGTAAGAATTGGATTCAAAATATTTAGAGAACATCAGCAAAATGATATTATGAGAAATATTAAAAGCTTACTGAGGCCAAAAACTCTAGTCAAAACTGCTTCACATGTTTGTGGGTCAAATAATGAGATAACGAAAGAGTACCCTACATGTAGAACATATGAGAACATTATTAGAGTTGAAATGAAAATAGACAAAAATATATTGCTGGGTATTCAAAGACTCAGAAATTATATAAATGAAATAAAAGAATTTATAATTAGTTATAGATAAAATAGTCATAGAGAATGAAAAGTAAATCCAAAAATCAAATTTCGAGAAAAATATTATTTACTTTGGACCCTATAAGCCAGTCACATCCAGATTTGATTGTCAATAAAATTTACTTAATAAATTTGTATAGCATTTGGAAAGTTATTTTTATCTTTAGATGTGCGTCCACGCTACCAGAACATGAAATTAGTAAAGAGTCATTCTATAATAAAGGGAACAAAGTATGAACAAGAAAGACTATCTGTGTCAACAAAAATAGATCGTAAAATCGTTCATTACATCTTCTATCATCGTATCATTTTTTTGTTTTACTTTTCTGTATAACAATTTTCAATATTTTAAATCCTTAAAATCAATGCCAAATAAAATAATCAAGGATAATGTTTCAAGTTTTCAAAATGAAAATCAAGACAAGTTACAAGCCCAGAACTCGTTGCTGTATGCCGAGTAGGGATTGCGATATCGATAATCGATAAACCGATTAATCGGGACAAAAATATATTATTAAAATTGCCGATAAATCCTCTAAATATCATCGATAATTCGATATATTAACCAACACACATTTTTCAATTTCTGAAAAGTTTTTCAAAGTTTTGGATAGTTTAATTTTTCAACTAATTAATTTAATTTGTTTTTACACTTAAACTTTTTATAAAATTGTTAAAAATTGCAGATCACCTACAAAAAATGATAATGTTCTTCAAAAATATGTAAAGGCATAATTTGGAAAGGTAATGCAATTGAAATTGGATTCGAAAACACGATGGAATAATTTACTAGATATGCTCGAATGATTTCAGCTAATTAACAATATGGTAAGAAAAAGTCTAATTGACCTAATAGATATTAGCTTTTCAGATGAACAATTTCACTTATTTTCAAGTATAATATCAGCGCTGCTTTCCATTAAAGTGGCGGTGGAAATTTATGCTGGATGAATTATCTCAACAAAACAGCTGTTTAAGTATTCAATTTAAATCAGAATTGATTTTACGTATCAAGGAATTCCGAACTACTTTTGCAGATGTTTTTCAATATTTGAATAATCCGAAAGGCTACTTTACATCAAACGAAGAAGATTATGATATATTCTGTCAAACAAGTAAAAGTTTAATAACTAAAGCTGTTGTAAAATTGGTGATGAGTCATTGTGAGAAAAATGATGAAAACTTAGTTGAAAACACGAATGATATTATAGAAGAAGTTTTAGAGGTGTAACACACTTCTGTTCTTGATGTTATATTATCAATGAAAGAAAAACATCACCGAACAATACAAGAAAAATCTAATTTAAATCTTGAAGGTCCACAACGACCACAGCAAAGAACGTTAGGAGATATAAATAAAATTATCAAAAGAGAAATGATATACTTTGAATATATGAAAGTTCGTGGTAAATACTTAGAATTGGCCTATAACTACCTTAGATCCGTACAACCAACAAGTGTTGATTCAGAAAGGGCGTTTTCGGCTGAAGGGATTTTCTGCACAAAAATAGTTAAATTAAATTAAAAAAAACTTTAATAAAAATTTGTTTTGTTTGATTTTTATCGATAAATCGAAATATGATAAATTTTTTATTGATAATTACATTTTAGGATATTTTGCAATCATTACCGAGTAATAACAAATACAGTACTTTGTAATTTGATGGTCATAAGTAAAAATGGAAATAGGTAGCATGGGTTTATTAAGGCAGAATTCAGAACAATTTGGAGTTTCCTTAAATACCTCATAAATTTGGAAACAACCTCTTGCAACAGACTTGTTCAAAACATTTGAATCTGTTAAATCTCGCCAGCCAAGCAGTTCAGAAAGAAAATCTATAAACAGGGTCGCAACTGAAACACCGAATCCACTAACAGGTTACCGATGTTCTTGCTTCCTTTTTTAATGGGTCCGTTTGGGGGTAATAATATGTCTTCGTACAACACCGTAAAGATTTTTTATATACAAAGCATTTAGGCATGCTTCTTTACATAAATAAACAGTAAATTAATATTTAAAATATGCGAAAATTTTACTCCTTTATTTTAGGCCCACAAAAAAAGTTTATGTTGAAAAGTAAGGTGTTGTAAAAACAAATATCACTACTGTCAATACGGTGTAGCATAGACGCAGCCTGACTTACGTAGCTACTTAATAAAAGCGATCACTCATATATTTTATAAATATAAGATTTTTCGTTTACCATTGTCAGTTAAATATGACTTTAATATAGTTTATTTAAAAAAATTATAGTCATACATATATGATTTTAATATTTTGTCTTATAATTCACAAGGGAAGATATTTAATTGCTTGCCTCTGGCGACTTTCTAATACTGACACTGAAGATTACTTACAATGGTAATATATAATCATATAATTTCTTTAAGATTGCATTTTTATTTCAAAAATGAATATATAAAATAATTGAAAAATAAAATTTTAAAAATACGATACAATGTTGCATTATTATTCTCAGTTGAAACATTGCGAAAATATACAAATAGTTACAACAATTCTTTAATAATGTAATTCATATTTTAAAATAATAATAATAATAATAATAATAATAATAATAATAATATATGTATAAATGAATATTATATAGTGAAAAATCTTATAATGTTCTTAACAATAAAAAGTTTAAAGAAAACGTCAAAATTAATTTCGATATGGTAATAAAGTTTTGTTTAAAAGATATCTCAATATATTTATTAAATTTTTGAACATATTCGTTAATAAAAAAAATATTATTTTACCACGAAAGGTAATATTTATATTCAACAACATGCATTGAAAAATATTTAGTAAATTAAAAAAATTAATATTAAAATTCACTTACTTTCGCTTGTAAAAAAAAGAAAAGTCAAAATAAAAAAAATAAAATGCACCAAAGTCATCGAATAATTGACTCTGTTACATATACAGTGCATCTGTAATAAATAGCCACAGTTGGGAACTATTTATTTTCAAACTTCTTGCAAAAATGGTCAAATTAAGGATGCAGAATTCTGGTAGCATATACTAAAATATTGTAGTCGATACTGATCTATCAATGTTTATTTTACCAATCCAATGGTCATTAAAATTTATTTTAAGTATTTCAATTATATTAGTGTAAAATAATTAAAAATTATTTGGGGAAATTCAAGTTTTATATTATTTTTTATTTGATTAATTAATTGGTAACCACATGTATAAATTAAAAATGAAAAATTTATTACAAATTTTAAAGATAATTTCTTTTTGTTTTACAATGCTAACATATTATTATTACAAATGATGCATAATCAAAATTAAATATTACTGAAATTTATTATTTTATTTTCTATTCAACTAGTTTACTTATAAATATTTTTAAATGGTAATTTGATTCAGTTTTGAAATATATATGTATAAATATAGTCTAGAATTTTAATAAAATCTTAAAAATATTTTGAGTTTGTTGATTTATTTGAAATAATATTTTTAGAATAGATTCGACTTTAAATAATAATGGAATTTTTCATTTATTCATTTAAATAAATTAATGCAAATCTTGCTTTTTCTTGAACTGTGTAATCAATCGCTGTTTTCAAGTATGGATATTTTTAATAATTTTCGAAAATTTAAAGATTTGGAAGAAAATGAAAATTTTTATTCTTATTGGACATTAGATGACGACTACAGTCAATCAAGTCTTTCTACAACATCCTTATCTCAAGATGTAGATGAATTAAAGTTTATTGACGATGACAGTGCAAGTTCATCGTCTGATGAAGTCTATTCACTGGAAACATCAATGATTGAAATGAATTGCCAAAACGAAAAATCTCCAACAGAGACTCCGGAAAATTCTTCTCAAAACCGTCGATATCAACACACTCCATCCCCAATGGTACCAAGATCTAGCAACTTTTACGACAATGATAATTTCAACGATGACACTTTTCTCCAACTATCCAACAAAGGTTTCGCTCAGAGTCTAGGAAAACAAACATTTTTACAGAAAAAGGCTTCAGAAAATCCTAGTATTTCAACAGGATTTCTTTCTCATTTGAAAGATAATAAATTGTTTGATCCATTTTTACCATCGTCAGTTGAAAATTATAATTTTCATCGAAAGATGATTGCAACTGACAATTGGCTTGAACGATCTTTTGATTTAGATGCCATGGATAATGAAGATCTATTAAGTATCAGTGTAAGTAAATTATTTATCATTTCATTTTTAATTTTTCTTCGTAATAGCAATGTAAATTTTAAATTTAATATTTTTAATTACCTTTATTCAAATTTGCCCCAAATTTGAGAATTTTAAGTCACGAATTAATCACGAATTGAATAACTTAATTGTATGTTGATCAACCAATCGATTATCAGTTGACGCCATATTAATGCAATATAATTATTAATTGGAATAGGGATTAACAAAGCTAAATTCTAAATGACATCTTAGATTTATTTATTATCAAATTAGATGGATTTATGTTACATTAATGTATTATTTTATTACTTACTAACCGATTTGATCATTTTAAAGTTTTCCAGGTAAATTATTTTAATCTAATTATTTTGGTATTAATATTTTATGGCAAATTTGCTTCTATTTGTTTAAATATTTAATCAAGATGACTATTTTAAATGCTGGAATTACAATAGAAAGTAAGGTTGAATCTATTTGTAATTTTGTCATTTAAAAAGGAGTTTATTTTTTCCTTGATATGCTAATAACAGTTCTATGATTAGATTATACTGAATCAAAACTGATTTTTAGGTTAACCTATCAGTTTATTTTAAAAGGGGTTATTTTGAGTCTTTAATAAAAGGTAAATCAAATTATTTAAGAAACTTGTTAAATTAAAATAAGAGGTGATAGAACATAAAAATGAAGATTAATTGCAGATTATGTATGAACAAGATTTTAAACATTTATATTTATTATTATTCAACATAGTTTTTGAGAAATGACTAGGTTATACATTTTAAATTAACTATAGAAAATAGTAAATAAAATACTCTAAATGTAAAAATTCATGTTTCCAACAAACTGGAAGACTAATTTCTAGAAAACAAACAGTAACAAATATTTGAATAAAAATATTTTTCTTTACGCGACTTGTCATTACAAGAAGGACATTTAAATTTCAATTAAGTGATTTAAAGAGCAATTTTGCTATTAAAAACCTCTGTTTTAGTATATATTTACATTTTTAACATCTCCATTCTAGAGTAGAAAAAAGTAACTGGCCTAAATAGTGCGTTCTTGACCTTACAATTAAATTAGTTAATTTTTATTCCACTATTTAAAGATTTAAAATGAATCCAGTTTAGTTATTAGTTATTTATTATTATTTTTATATAAAAGTTTGCACATGTTTTATTTAATTTAATTTTGAAAAAAATAGCCTTTTAGAAGAGAATGTCTTTTGATTTATATACAATTAGAACATAAAAATTAATCATCTTTATAGCTGAAATTTAAACATATAAAGTCCGTCATTTTGTAAGGATTATTACTAAATTTACTAAGTTCATTACTAAATGGATAGAAACGATTGAATATTTTCAGTTTTTGTAACATTGGATAAATTAACAATAACTATTTTTAATTTACTGACGCATCATATAAACGCCATTGTCTATGTTATTGATATTGAAGTGTGACATTTTTTTCAGTAACTTTATTGTTTACTATTTTTTATAAAAACAAAAAAGTTTCTGTATCACTCATAAAGTTCGCTCGTATGTTTATATAGATAAATAAATTAACAGCCAATTGAAATAAATGTAAATTTTCCTCTAAATAGTAGATACGGAATGAGATTTACCATCAATTAGTTAATTTAAACGTGTGTCACCAATTTCTTTTGCCGGAGAATTTTTTAATCAAATGTATCCAATTCTTAAGGATTATAACAATTAAATTTATACTACAATGCAATATTCTTAACACAATGTTAACTTAATTTTATTAGCCAATATTCAAAACTTTCAATATTGTAATTTATACCTTCAAGGACGAATTATGATCTTCATTCTAAAACCATTGTTTCAATTGATATAAAAGTATTCCAAAAGTACCGCCCTATCGAACTCAAAATAAGCTTTTATTGAATGTCAGTTAGAATCACAAATTATAGACGCTTTAATAACCATTTTCTTTTTAACATATCTCCGAATTTTGATAAGTTAAAAATATTTTAAAATTTATATCGGGTACTTATTTGTCAGTCGCCATAAATATTTTGTTAATCTTGTATGCCAATGATACAGGTCTATTAAATAATGTATCAAGTTAAGATATAAATATTAATGCAAATCACTAAATCTAGACTTGAATTGGATCAATTATTTAACAAAATAAAAACAATGATTTTATTAACTTGTATTATTTATCTTGAAATTAATAGTCTAAATTTGCAAAATTACAAATTTATTGCTCTAATTTATGTTATGTATTTATATACAACTTTACCATTTTCACTAAAATTATCACCAATACCACTAATACGACGTTTTAAAAATTGTGGGTTGTGTTAATATTTTAAAATATTTTGCACCAAGAAACGCACAAGGATGGAATTTAAAACATAAAAATGACTATTGTGTTCATTTTTCTATTAAGGCTTAATAATTGAAATGTTTAATAGATGATAACATATCTGAATCCTCTATGAAGTAACGAAATGATGAAGTATATAATGTTAAGAAATTTTGAATTTTCTCTGTATGATGTAGACCAGGGTGTGAACTAATTTTTATATAAGATCTACTTTTTTCAATAAAAATTTTCCGCGATTTCCTTTTTCTAACATTTTGCATAAAAAATTTAAAAAAACACTTATTATATAATATACGTTATC
Organism: Schmidtea polychroa; assembly: GCA_959609185.1. NCBI lineage: Eukaryota > Metazoa > Platyhelminthes > Tricladida > Dugesiidae > Schmidtea > Schmidtea polychroa. The sequence continues at coordinate 45,223 of CAUHTR010001141.1, forward strand.
GACAATAGACTAAAAATTATTAGCGGTCGACGTTACATTCAAAAAATATTTATTATACTTTAGAATCACATTATACTTTAGATTGTTTTGTTATTTGTCGATTATCAATACAAATAAAATGTTTTCTTAATTTAATTATTGTCCTGTGTAAAAAAATATTGTTTTCTTTATATTAATTTTTTAGTTGAACCGCAATAATGTTTCATTAATTTAATAGTCAATTTAATAATTTCTCAGTTTAGAAATTTAAAAATGAGTACTCGTTCAAATGAGTCTGGGTTTTTGTTAAATAAATGATTTTTAAATTTTGTGACTAGATTTATATTTTTTAAATACATGTATTAAATTATAAAATGAAACAAATAAGATGATAATACTATTCATTTCTCTTTCTGCTTATTTACTATTCATTTGGCGCACGGAAATCGTCATATTTAGAGAAGGTTTCAATTCACAGAAGTTTAGAAACTGCTGGTCTAATAGTTATCCCGATAACTATCTTCCTATAACGTGAAAAATATAAAAATGAAGAATCATATTAATATTTTTAACTAAAAGAAAAATATTAATGATAGTGAGATGATTCTTAAAACCCATAAATCATTTATATTTTCCTAGCATCTCATAAATTATAAATATCAAAAAAAATATTTATTTGCATTTAAATAAGGCCTTTTATTCAAACTATAAATAGACAGTCGAGCGTGCCGAAAATGAAACTGAAATTTTTGATTTTCTGACATTTTTTGTTATTTAACTGGAAGTGTCAATTTTATAGATATTTTTAAAATTATTTATAGTAAAAAATGAAAATGAATATAAAAAGAACGAATTGAAATATATTTTTTTAAAAATAACTTTTTTGGGCATTACAAGAATTTATTATATTTAATCTTGATAAAATCTTGATAACAATATAACAATATCTTCAAGTTATTCTCAAAATTCATTTTTAATATCATTCTTACTGATTACTCGACGCCAAATTGTTTCTTTTATAACTTTGAAACTTTTATCATTTGTGTTAAACTCCAATTGAAATGTATATTAATTACAACATCAGAAAGATTTGATAAATTATCCAAAAAATTTAGCGATTTTTGACTATATTTAATTCCGTTTTCTTTGTGTGATTTGGTTTATTTTTTATTACTTAAATCGTTAATTGTTAATACATATTCTCTCTGATTTTACATTATTTATTTTACTTACATAAAAATAAAAATTCACTAAAAAAGTTGTAGCATTAAATTACAAATTAGTGAATTTATATAATAAATAATTCAATTACGAATTACTTTTAAAAACATATTTTTTCAATAATACTATCTCAGGAATTAAATTAATAAAAATTGTATAATATAAGAAATTAATTAAGAAATTAAATTAAGAAATTAATTAATATAAGAAATTAATAATTGTATAATATAATTATATAAGAAAGTTCAAACTAAAACTTTTAATGAAATTACTGATTGTCAAAAATTTCAATTGTAATTCTAAATTTAAAATTTTAACAATAAACACTAAATATGCACAACATGAAATCAATTAATATTAATTTTTAAGTCACTACAAATATCAATATCAAACTTTATTTATTCATTTGCAGAATTATTTCCCATAATTCAATAATAATACCTAATCCTACATTTTATCAACCATAACATTCCCTCACAAATTTGTAATGACATCAACTAAATATAATTGAAAACTTTTAAAAATAATTTATAAAATTCTATTTATTGTGGATTTATTAGATTAATTATATTTTCAAAAGATAACTGATACAATTTTGAATTTATTATTTAATAGATTTTTTTGTTTTAATCGATTTTCAATTACGATTTCTTATATTTGGTTTGCTTGCTGCAAGTTATTGGCTAGTTGTTTGTGTTGTTTTTCTTCTACTTTTTTTCTACGAAATGTCAGCAAACAAATTAAATACACCAAAGGGGAAATATCACAATTGATAATTAATTTTATCCAATATAGATGTATCGATTAATTCATATATTTTGTCCGATGCTCGAATATATTTTATGCCATCTGAATGAATTTTGATTGAATGTAACTGATAAATACTATATCAATTCATTAAAATATAATTAATAAATAAATCCCCAATTCACGATAAACATATTTCCAGATTTTTAACATATTTTTGTCTAAATTGAATTAATTTATTGAAAATTTAGTAGTTAACAGTGCGTAACTCGGAAATCTTTTAAATAGTCAATTACACAATCCAGTTACCTACTAAATTAAATTCTTTTTACATTTTCACACATTTTTGCATTTCTGATTTCTATGCTACAATTAGTGATGGGAAAATTGTTGATAATTATACATCAAACTTATTTGACACCAATAAATACATCGCTTTTCTAGAATAAATTGACTACAAAGATGATTGATTATTAAAGTTTTTAAATTATATTTTAATAAATTCGATTAAAGATTTTATTGATGACACACATTGCTAAACTATCATTATAATAAATAAATATTTAAAGTTATTTTAATTTTTTAATAGTCCAAGGGTCTTATTTGGCTGAATAAGTGATTTTCATAATTTCGTAAGTTTTCATAAGTTTACTAAAACAAAGTCTTACAGGGTTTCCCAGACTATTTAGTCATTGTATCACTCAATTTAATCATAGAACCATGCAATTTGCAGAAGTAAAATATTTTTAGTAGACAGTATCAAATGCATTTGTAGGAGATGGCAACAGCGGAATGTTGCTGTGATGTTTGTTTTTTTTAAAGTGTATTTTTCTGTTGTCTCGAACTATCGTATTACATAATTTAAATAAAAACTAACACATCTTTTGCATTTCATTTTGTTTTTTGAGCAAAAAACATTAAATATCATATTGGAGATTTCTTGATCGGAATAAATCTCATTAGGATCTATAATGTGTTTCTGTGTAATTTTAGACATTTATGGGTTAAAGTAAATTATTGTGTTTTATAAAAAATAGTAAGTTTTAACAAAACTTACTATTTTTTATAAAACACAATAATTTATTTAAAACATACTATTTAAACATACCTTTTAAACATACTATTTTATTTAAACCACACTATTTTTGTTATTAATATGAATTGTATAAATTGAAAATTGTTTAATTATTTTATTAATAACTAATAAATAGTTGATTTTAATTCAAATTTTTACAAAGTTTAGTAATATATCACATAAAATTTCAAATGTTTATTTAAAAAGTATTTACACTGAAAAAAAATTTGCGATTTAAAACATACCTTCCTAAAAATTTACTTTGAACAAACAAATGTATTTTTTATTCCTTCAAACTTATTATTAAAAAGATTTCAAGCATTCTTCATTTGATATCAGACCAGTCATATTTAAATTTGTATAAATGTAAACTTCATCAGTTAAATAATTTACTTATTTTCACAAATTAATATGGTAACTAAAACCGGTTTTTCCGTTTAAAAAACGGTTTTCGAATCTTAAAAAAAATCCGAATTAAATAACTAATTTTTAAACAAAGCAAAATAACATATTATATCTAAAATTAATTAATATTAAAATCTTTTCCTCCAAATTGTCGGATCAATGAAGTTTTACCGGAATAAACCTTTTTAAACAAATGTGAAAATTTATGAAAATTAATTAATCGTATTGTAAAATAGTAATGTAAAATAGTAACTGTAAAAAATTGCAAATCGCATTCGATCACAAAATCCTGTGACTAAGAAGTCCATGTTCAAAGTGACCAAGATCATAAATTTCAGTGGTTTTATCCAAAAATTATTTTTAACTTTTTTTTGTCTGTGAATTTATTTTTGGCTTTTTTAGTGAAATTTAAATTAAAAATTTATAAAAACAAATAGTTAAAACAAAAAGTAAAAATACATTATTTGAACAAAAAATTCAATTTAAAACCTAAATCTCCTCAAAAAATTTAGGGAGGAGTGGTTCGACAGAATCGTCTTTGTTGGATATTTGGCTTGGGACATACTGTTCATGTTCTATTATAACAATAATTATTAATTGCATAAAATAATTTGTTTTAAATATCTTGTCTTTTTAAAAGAATAATTATCTACAGTACTAATATCAATGATAATATTTTCTTTAATCGTAATACAATTTAAACATAGAAATCTTATTTTATAAATGATCAAATGTTATTTTTCACGATAATAGAAACATATAGAAATCGCGAATAATTCGTTAGGCGAAACCCGAAGTAATATATGCTTGTTCTTCTCATTACTTATTAATATTCTTCTTGAATAGAATTTAAATGAGATTCTGAGACAAAGCAGCATTGCACAATAGTGTTCCATAATTATATTTTAAAATTATTTAATGAAACAATTCCTTAACAATGCTACTTGATTATCCAATGTACTCATTGTTACCAAATTCGAATTAGAAATGTTTGTATAACTTATATAACGTTTCAAATCTACTGTAGTAAAATTACAAGCCTAAGTTATTAACCATACTTTCATAGTTAATGTAGGAAGTCTAGTTAATTTTTATCACTAAAGTCTTTAATTTTTAGATATAATATAATTTTCAATTTTTCTTTTGATCAATTGTTATCTGAAAAATAAAATAAAACAATACACCTTATTAAAATAAAGACTAAAAAGAATTTAATCCCTAATAGGATACAAGTTCTCACTGTAAATCTCCTAATAAAATAAAAATAAAAACGCACATACTTAATATATTTCGATGTATCATTATAATTCTAGAAATATTTATTAATTGTTATTATTTGAACAATAAAATTTGTACAACTGCCAACCAATAGTAGAAAAAGATTGAAATGATGAAAGCGATTTGTTTTATTTTCTACATTGTATTCATGCCTATTCTCAATTTTCATTTCTTCTTTGTCCTATTGATTTTAGGCATCAGTTTTTTCTTGTAATGAGTATTTAATTTCTTTTACTTTGATAAAAAAATTTTATCGATTTTTAAACTTTATTTTTAAATAGGATTAATCACATTAATAGAGACTATTTTCTAATAAAAAATTTATTGCTATTTTATTAAGTCAAGAATGAATTATTATTGGGTAAGTAATACATAAAACATTCAATCAAATATTTGAGAAAACATTGCAGTAATTACGTAAACATTTTAATTTTGCATGTGAAGCTCTATTTCTTTGTATTTTCGAAAAATTAAGTTTGATAAATTTATATATTTTACTCTCTAATAGTGCATTAAAATTCTATGAATGAGACCGAGTCAAAATTTTGTTATTTACTCAATTTTTCCATGTCAATATTATAAAATGAAATTAATCACTTGGAAAATTTTTTTCACAAAATTTTTTATTTCATTTTCATAATCTTTTGAAAAAAGTTGAACAATTAAGTGTTAAACTGTATGTACATTTTTAAACTGGTCTGCAATCCAAAATAACATTCACAACATTTATACCCATTGTATTTTCTACATTTGTCACGTTTTTTTATTTTATTACAAATGTAACAAAGCATCTGTAAATCTAATTTGGATGCTGGTGGAGAATCTAGGGGAAACATGTAGATAATGACAAGGGCAATTGTTAACAATGATATTTTTTTGTTATTTACACTGATAATAGAAAAATTTACCTCATTTGGTATATTTACAAACCCGGGCACCAAATATTTGCTAATGTTAAATTATATCGGGTTTCATTTGTCAATACTCTAGTTCAAAAATAAATTTTCAATTCAAATATTTTTGTAAATTTTAATTTTAATCTATATCTGCTATTTTAATTCTGTTTAAATATATTTAGTAATCTCCAATGTTCCCAGTAATGTTTTCATCAGTGCGTGGAATTAAAGTTTCCATAATCTTGTAACGTTTGTTGTTACATTGCTATTCCTATGAAAGACTTAGTTTCAGTTTATCTCTACATTTATTTATGCAATTTATAATTATTTTTCTCTAACGATAAAATTAAAATAATAAGCGCATCCTACTACTTCATTAATCTATTCAAAAATACATCTTTATTGAAAAATTATTCATTCCATTTAAACAGTAGCAACAACAAACTCGTAACAAAGTAATTTAATACGGAATTAAGTTTGTTTTTGTTGTATATTATCCCGGGCTTTATATGATTCATGTCTTCCTATTTAGAATTTCCATTGTAAAAGTAATCAATTTTTATAATTACGTTAAAACAATTAGAAATTGTGAATTGAATGTCTGCAATTTTATTTCACTCATGATCGGCAAATAATTATTTTGAAAATATTCTTTAATAATATTATTTTGATAAAAGAAATATATTCATACAGTAATCACAAACGACGGTCAAATTGGTAAAATGAAGATGCAAAGAAGAAGTATCGCATGTACGCCTGTCACATTTAAATTTCAAAGATTTTTGTAACATTCAATGTACAATTTACAATTACAAGATTTTACTAGTTATGAAATTTTTATTAGATCAATATTACGGTTCGAAATTACAGTTTTAGTAAATAAAAGTTGATTCAACAAAAAAGACGAAGATTAAATTAGTATGCACTGGTTACCCTTTGCTCATTGCTTGGAATCATCTTTGAGGTAAAGATTTATTGGAAACGTAAAAGGAGATGTCAGTGTCAGTAATACAAGTTGCACATATTATCTAATATTATCTCGGAAGTGACTATATCAATGAAAACTATTAGAAAATTCAAAAACATACACAAAAAATGTATATTAAATTAAATCATAATTTGCCTTTGAAAACAGTAAAATTTGTAATTTTCTTCCGTCATTTTTGACGGGCAAATATTTTAAAATTTTGAAGTCTTCAAACTCTTCATTATAAATTTGCTATAATATCCGATAACTTATTATTTTTTAGCTAAATTATAGAATTTCTTTGCTACACTCATGAAACTAAGTCAGATGCCCATATATTAGGATATTCCAATATAAAATGGAGGTCCCAATAATCTGCAAATACGTAAATTGTTATGATCCAGTTCATTTTATTTTAATATAAAATAAAATAGCTATAGAGAAAAATTGCAATTAACTCAGTATTTCAATTGGTTAATTTCTATTTTACGCGTAAAGTAATTTATAATTCCATTTTTAAATAATGTATTTATTATTTCGATTTTTTTTCAATGAAGTGTTAAAGTAATTTTAAGTTTAACTTTTTAAAATTTTTTATCAAATTGCACGTTAAATAATTATTTCAAAAGTTTCTCATCTGTCGTGCATGGCAAAAAAAACACTAGAAATCTGAATGTGTAATAAGTGCCCATAGAAACCATATGTAAGGAGCATTTTCAACTAAATGGCACTTACCAGACCTTACAATTTTTTTATCACTGTCCAAATCCTTAAGAAATCCTTCGATTTTTTTTCTTTTTTGATCAATTATTTGGTAGTATGATTAACAATGTAAGACGTAGGGAAAGCACTGAACGTTTCACCCTTCAAATTTTCTTATTTATTTTCACCATTTCAACCAAAGTTTAAGGTTTATGTTTATGTTTTCCAGATTGAAACATTTTGAACAGTAATAGACACTAATGTAAGCAAACACAGAAAGTATCCTGTTTGAGTATTACATAGTGCAACAACGCACTTGGTTCACCGGTTAGTTTATCATATTAATCACGCTGATAACAGCAAGTGCCTCATAGCAATATAGCAATAATATACATCATACTCTGCCGCACACATCAACATGCCGTAACACGGAAATTTTAGGTACCGAGTTTTGGATTATTGGATAGGAACTTCAATTGAAAAGGTATTTCCTTCATTTTATTTCAATGGCTTCAGATCATGACATAATTTCAATTGTTAATATTGATAAAATAAATTGAAATTCCGAATGAAAACATCTCAAAATATGTTAGCAATTACAGGAACACTTTTTATAAAAATGTTTTTCAAATTGAATTGTGAAGTTCTTTGTTGGTATAAATTTCCATTTGAAATATCAGCACATTAATCTATTTTCTATTCGTATTTCTAAGTTTTAATTTAAAATCTCTTAACCAATAAATAATTGTTTCAATGGTGAAATTTTATTCAGTCTCATGGATCCGATCGTTCCAATACTCCAGTTGATATGCGCAACAATGTAACTCATAATGATGAAACACAGAAACAGTTTCCTGAATCCAACAATAAAAATGAAGAAACAAATTTAATGCAATGTCAAAAAATTTTCAATTCCAATTATGTTTCATTGTTAAAACCGAAAATTCTTCAATTTACTGAAACAGAAGATATTGGTTCTTTGTCACCAGAAGAAGAAACTCAAACATTTACAAGTGCCAATTTGGAAGATGATGATGATAAATCTACCATTTGCGGTAGTGATCACGGTGATAAGGAAGAAATAGAAAATAATGCTTCCAATGATATTTTTCAAGAAGCTCTTTATCATCAACCTCCTAAAGCAGCCGATAAATCTGCAGCAAAAAGATTAGCTAAAAGATTATATCATTTAGATGGTTTTAAAATGAGTGATGTTTCGAAACATCTTAGTAAAAGGTAAAAAGAAAATTTTAATAATAATAAATCAATAATAATAATAAATCAATAATAATAAAAAATCAATAATAAAAAATCAATAGTAATAAATCAATAATAATAAAGTAATGATAATAATAATAATAATAATAATAATAATAATAATAATAATAATAATAATAATAATAATAATAATAATATAATAATAATAATAATATTAATAATAATAATAAACAATAAATCATATTATAAACTCAGTTTAAAAATTTAAGAAAAAGTTATTTGAAATAAGAAAATTATAATATCAAGATTAAAGATCGGTATAAAAATCGAATTTATCAATTTATTGAGCTTTTGAGTAATAAAAATTCCAGTCTATCGTGCAATGTGATTCATTTATCGATTGTTCCGAGATAAAAGTGAACGGCTACTTATTTATAGAGTTGGCATTGGTTGAAATGAAAACTTTCAATTTTCTAACCATTATCATCAGTGACTATTTTTATTCTTTCATTGAAATTTATTTTTCAATGGTAAAAATATCCTTATATTTACAGAAAGGGATTTTCAATTTGTATTACCATGTAACGGCTAAAAATAAACATTAAAATTAGATCAAACAAAATCTCCCAGACGCAAATCATATATTCGATATAATTAATTATCTATATGATCATAATCACTGATTTATCAATAAACAATTCAATAAATGTAGATACAAAAAGGAAAAAAATTATTTTCAAAATAATTATATTAAAAAAATAGTTGTCAGTTTAAATGTTCAATTAATTTTCATCTTGATGACTCAAAAAAGAAATCCATTCTCTCTGATAATCAAATTTCGCATCGACGCACGAAAAGTAGATGTAATTAAGAATCGTGATCCTGAGAAATTAAGTCTATCAATGACTCAATCTCTACACGTGACTCATTGATCGATTGTCCGTATCTTCTGTGTAGCAGTCTATTGAAACTTACCTTCATAAAATGCACATAAAATTCATTCGCTTGTCGTCCTGTACATTGCATTGCATAACTGTATGTGTGAATGAGAGAGTGAGTGTGTGCGCGCACGCGTGTTGGATAAGTAAATACGTGTGTGTGTGTGTGTTTCTTTTTTGTTGAAATTTACAATTCGTCATAATAATTTGCTTTTATATAATTTTTTTACAGAAATGATTTCAGTCAGTTAGTCGGTGAAGAGTTTGCCAATTTTTTCGATTTTACTGCCAACACACTCGACGCAGCATTACGCAAATTTCTTGAGAAATTTATTTTGTGCGGAGACACTCAAGAACGTGAGCGAGTTATTCATCATTTTTCCCGGAGATATGTCCAGTGCAATCCGAATGTATATAATTGTGAAGGTAGACATAAATAAATAGATAAATTGAAATAAATTTCATTTACTAATCAGTAAAAATCAATTAGTGCAACTAACAAATCTTAAAATTAATTATTAAATATAAACAAATATTTTATTTAATTAAAATATTAATTATTTTACATATCTCATGCATTTTGTTAAATAAAAAAGATATAATTGCGATTATTTTAGAATACTCAAGGATTTATCCAATCAAATCACTCGATTTTACTATTATAATAAATGAATTAATTTAATAAATTTAATTAATTATTATTACAAATTGTTAATTAAATAATACAATTTGTTTAATGAAATTCTCTTAATAAATATTTATTTTAATGACATTTTTATCGGAATTAAATTTCATTAAGCATTAAACATGTTGAAAATTATGTAATATTTACCTGTTAATTTTATCTACGAATTTTCCCAATATGACAAATTTTCTGGAAATGTTTAAAATTATTTATCAAAATATTTATATCATAATTTTAAAGTTTTTATGGTCTCTTAATGTCAAATACTTGTTTTTATAAATTGGGATCATCATTCAAAATAAATACTCAGATTTATGGTTAAAGATCTGAATTGTAGATAATTATTTATTAATATTTCATTTATTTGCATTATGGCAAAAGATAATAATTAATGCAACACAATATTTGGCCTCGCCTTATGAACTAGTGTATCATGATCTGCTAATGTCTATTACTTGTTTTTATAAACTATTATTAAAGTTTAATATAATTAATTATCTTTTCCCCCGTTTTTTTCTTATGGATTTCATTTATCTTCATTTAGACTTTTCCTATTTAACAAAAGTTTTCAGCACTGGTCTTTTCAATTATTAAGTAGTGTCAAAAACTTTTGTTAAATATATAAAGAACATTGATCGAAATATAAATGAAGATTAAAAATAAATAATTTCTTGTTTTCTGGAATATTTTATTCTAATTAGAATTGAGAATAATTTACATTTTCTCATTAATCAATTCATTTTCACCAAATTTTTAAAATATAAATTTACTAAATAATCATAATATAATGAGATTTCATTTTTTATTCTCTTTATTTTTGGTTAATAAATAAAAATTTAATCAACAGTGCTAGTATTTAAAATATTGATTTCTAGAATTTTTATTTCAATTTTGTATAATATTATTGCATGCACATAAAAATGTTTTGATGATTCCATAAATAAACAAATAAATTTCTATTTATTTAATTATTAATTTAAAGAAATTCGGCATTTGTTTAAGAAAATTGAGAAAAAATAATTTTTAATAATTATACTTTTTCACAGATAATAAATATTGCATTAAAAACAAAAAGCTAATAATTTTTCAAGCTAAATATTTCTTAACAATTTTAAAATTATTGTTCTATTTATCTTATGTTAGTTTTATTTTTAATTTATTACTTATGCCTAATAAATTTTAGTATTAAATCGACAATAAATACATATTTAGACAAGTGATTAAACGATATACTTTCTTGAATCAGCACGGTAAATTATGCTTTAGCCTGATCGCCGAATATTCAAACATACTCCAAAGACCATAATTTATTATATTCATACAAAGGTCGGTTATTTGAAACAAAACTTGTTCGTTCTGATTGTCTAAATTAAACAAAATTCTCAGTGTTCTCGTTTTACAAATTTATCGCCATAGGTCGTTATTTAATACCTAAAATATTTCAATTATGAATTGAAAATGCTTACAAAAGTGAATGACCATGACATTAAATTTAAATCATTGAAAAAAATTTTAAAATATTCTATATGTTATAAATATAGTGCCAAATTTTCTAGTGAATTCCTTAAATTGAATTAGAATTTGTCTTCAGAAAAAATATTTTGATTTTCTTTTAATATCATGTCATTAATAATAATATTTTATTTATTAAAATAATATACAAATAATTTTTAAATCTATAATTTCACATTGTAGAATTTTGCAAGAAAACTATATGAAATAAGAATGAAGCCATAAAAATATTTTTTTAAGTTAAAATTTCTGAGCCGTAGAGAATTTTTGTGTTAAAGCCTTCTAAACGTGGCACTGGGTGACGCGAATGTATAATAATGAAATCTTAAATTATATTATTTGAGATCTCTAAAATTCATTTTAGTAAAACGTTTCATTATTTCCAATTTTAAACCAAACATTTCTTTTTGTAAAATTATTTTATACGAGTAAACTTAATTTAAATCGATACAAAATTAACTGGAAGTATTTTTTACTATAATAAAACATTTCCAAGTCAATTTATGTATTGTTATTTCGGAGCAATTATATAAAATTGCCAGTGGTATTAATATAAAGCTTTTAAAAGTAGAAAATTCTCTATTTTGTCATTGTTACATTTATACTCTTCATTTAAATGTATTGAGATACATTAAAAGGCAAACGAAAAAGGATTTTGTGATAATTTATCAATTTTTTGATTATCAGATAAAAGAATTCGCAACTTATCTATGTTTCGACAAAATTTTTCTGTATCGAGCCTGGGTACTGATAATGTGAATATAAAACAAACAGTGATGACACTTGATAGCCGCAACAACATCAAATTCATTTTCAATATCCATAAAATCAATTAATAAAATTACCAAATAAAATCTGCGCTTTTATTTTAATTTTGATGCTGATTTCAATGCTGGTTTAATTTATTTTAATATTTAATATATTTTAATTTATTTTTATATTTTAAATTTACTTTAATTTATTAATTTAAATATTTATATAAAAATTTATGTAATCTGATAAATACAATTTAAATGTTTATTAGCAATGTTCCGTTTCAACTTAAACGTGAATTCTACCCTTTCATCTCCCTTCTTTAAATTCTTTAATCTTTTCAATATTCCTGATTAAAGACTTCCCACTTTTATCTCTCAGCATATAACTAGGATTTTGTATTCGTTTTGTTACCTAGTATGATTCTTCATATCTATCTTGATCCTTGTTTCGTATTTCTCGTTTGATTAACACTTTGTCTCCAACATCCAGCCTCTGTAGTTCTTGTTTCGTCATTTCGTCTTTTACTTTCAATTTTCAATGCGATATCGTTCCTGTTGGTTCTACTATCATTATACCATTTCGATCTATCAATTTTCCTACCAAAAATAATTTCAGCTGGACTTACGCCCGTTGTTTTTTGGATTGTCGCGTTGAATGTATATTTTATATCTGGGATAAGGTCTGCCCAGTCTTTTGTATTTCCGTCTTTCAGTGATGCATTAATAAAATCTCTTATTGTTCGGAATAGTCTTTCGAATATTCCATTCGTATTATGATGATATGGGCTCGAATACACTATCTCGAACCCTGTATTGTTGCTTATATTCTTTATTCTATTAGCTTCGAATGTTTTCCCGCAATCTACATGTAGTTCTTTGGGTGCCTCAAATTTTAGAATCCAGTTGTTTAACAATATCTTCTCAATTGTCTCTTCATCCTGTTTATTTATTGCTGTTAACGAGATGTATTTGCTGTAATGGTCGATTATTGCGCAAATGTATCTTTTCCTGTTAAAGGTTTCTTTCATTGGGCCAAAGATGTCCATATACGTTTTCTCGAAAGGTTCGGATGCTTCAAGTACTTTTGGTTTCTCTTTCATTTTTGTAGTTACAACTTTAACTTTTTTGGCACGATTCGCAATTTGATATTGTCGTTTTTACTTCCTTTATTAGATCTCTCATATCGAAATTGTTTTGTATGTATTTAATAACTTTGTCAACTCCAGCATGGCACAATAATAGATATGTTTTGTTAATCATTTCTCTTCTTTTTCTCTCTGGTATCCATATTCTTTTATCTTTGGTATAAATTCTTTAATCTTTTCAATATTATTTTCAATTTATCTTCTATTATAAACCTTCAACTCGTTTGCGTTCTTATTTTATTTTTAATCTTCTCTATTACATCACTATTCCTTTGCCATTCCTTTCCTTTGTCTTCAGTCATTATATTTAACAATCTGGTTTTCATTCTTCCCATTTTAGGATTATCGTGTTCCATAAGGCATTGTACACATATGCCACACGTTTTCCTCGATAACATGTCTGCGTTAGTATGCAGTGTACCCTTTCTAAAATCCAATTTCACTTCGCTTTTCAGTATTTTACATTTTTCTGGATTAATTCTTAGTTTAGCTTCTGCGATTTTCTGCAATACTCTTTCCAACAGTTTATAGTGTTCTTCTATTGTGTTAATAAATTTAATATATCGTCCAGAAAAACCATTACCCCGTCTTTCCATAAATCCTTTAATATGAGCTCTTGAAAAGTTCCTGGTGCTGCCGCGATGCTGTTTTAATTTATTTTAATATTTAATATATTATAATTTATTTTTAAATTTAAAACTTAATTTAAATATTTATATAAAAATTTATGTAATCTGATAAATACAATTTAAATGTTTATTAGCAATGTTCCTTTTTAACTTAAACGTGAATTCTAACCTTTCAACACTGAAGTTGCGTTGATCGTAGAACTTGTACAATGACGAAATAATTTGATTTTCTATGATCTTCTTGGACCTTATAGTGAATATTCAAAACCATCGATTAATTCCCTCACTGTTAATTAATAATTAAAATTAATCAAATTAAAGTTCAAAGAATATTTTAGAAGAAATCTTTTAGAATATATAAATAAATAATAACTTTGTTCTTTGAATCACAAATCCATCTTATTTCTTATTGCATTTTGTGATTCTCAAAACTAGCAACGCCTAGTGATAAAATATTATTAGATCCAGCGTTTTTCTACTAAATTAAATCCCACACCAATGAAATGATTGTCGACTCATTTCAAATCCACAAAAGAGGTGCTAGTATAAGCACTGATGCAAAGATCTATTTTCACATAATAAATATACAAAAAAATATTCTATTTCAATTGTTGTTACTGGCATTCTATAATAATAATCCGGATGCAACCTGTCTATCCTGTTATGCATAATATCGAAAAAAATGATAGTCAAATAATGGACACTAGTCAGTTTTGAAAAATTTTAATTACCAATTTGAAGGAGTCTTTTAAAGGACTGAAGAAATTTAAAGTTATACTATAACATCTACAACATCATGATTGATTCGTATCGAAATACCTGTTTTTATCTCAAATAATGTGAAAACGGGCTTACATTCTCAAAATTAAATCAGTTGATGCATATTATTTCTAATAATTTATCAAAATATCTCATTACAAAAAATCACATTAACTTGCAAAAAAAGTAAACCTTTTTTAAGTATTACAATGAACTAGATATTCATTATTATATAATTATAATACGAATTGACCTTTTACAACAATGAGCCAAATTTTCTTTGGAGTCATAGAAGGAGAAAAGCATTGATTAATTCAGCCATGGCCAACCGGTAGCTCGCGAAGCGTTTTGATGTGGCCCGGACACAATTTTAAACATCAAATCAATAATTGTCTTTTTTAGAATTCATATTCGAATAAAGCATGTTTTTAATTTAAAAAATTGATGCTAAGTTTACTTGAATCGTAAAAACGAGTTATATTTATTTAAATGAATTTATTGTGGCCCGTGATAGTATTTTATCTGAAACTTTGGCCCTTCGATTGATTTGGGTTGGCCACCACTGGATTAATTCATAGTTATTGCGATTATTGACCAATGTTTTCCCCTGGTTAATTTTTATCTATAGTCAAAATTGAAATGAATACTAAAGA
Organism: Schmidtea polychroa; assembly: GCA_959609185.1. Lineage (NCBI taxonomy): Eukaryota > Metazoa > Platyhelminthes > Tricladida > Dugesiidae > Schmidtea > Schmidtea polychroa. Next base: position 60,787 of record CAUHTR010001141.1, read on the forward strand.
TGAATAAAATTATAAAATAAATTTTACTCATTTGAATTTCCTAACAGTTATATACTAGTTTAAAAGACATGTAACTTTAGAAATATTATTTGTTTGAAGATAACCAAATTTGAGTCAAGGAATTAATGTGTTTTACAACAAATGGATTTACTTGACTATTGATGCAAACCGATTAAAATAATTAATTATTTCCCTCCATTCCCAATTATTACTTTTAAGTTAATCTAGTAAAGAAACAAGGAATTATTTGCCGCTTCTTTAGTCTAATTTATAATACTTTCGAAACAGTAGTGCTTTAACAATTGGAATAAAGTTTCTGTGTTCACAATTGAATTCCGTTAGAATTATACATTGTTAATGATGATCTGAATCTGTCAAAATTGATTTTTAAAAGATTTCATAGACTGTCAAATTATTTTTATCATAAATATTTTTTATAATTTATTAAAATTTTTAATACAAGTTCTCTCGTTCTTAAATATACGCTTTCAGATAAATTGTAGTCTATTTTAAATTTAAAATCATTGATATGTACAAAACTAAACATTGTAAAATCTAATGTAAATATAACTTTGAATATAATTATATGAATCGGTTGATAATTTTCTATATTATAATTGCTGATTGCCTTGAAATCTTTTACTAGTCTAACTGCTAGCAATATTAAATGTTAAATTATATGTATAAGAAATAAATTAGACAATGAAATGCATAATTTATTAATAGTAGTCATTAACTTTAATTTTTTTGGATGATTTTTTGATTTTACAAATATTTAACTTAAAAAATTAAAGAAATCTCTATTTTAAATTTCTTTAAAATTATCAGTCTAAATTTTGTATTTAACTATTATTATTATAACAAAATGACTGAAATTACGAAAAATATATATTCTCACTAATTTTGCTACAATACTTCTTTGTGCCACTTATTTATTATTATGTAATTGTTACTTACTTCAATTAACATTTTAAAATAATTTAATTTTTCTCGATAAATTGGTATTTTTATTTCATTGTTATCTGAAAATCGACTTTTCTCTATCTATCGGGAAAAAAATTGTAATCAGTATATATTTTTTGTGACTTTTCTTTTAAAAAACTTAGATTAAAAATATTTTATAAATAATTTTAATAAATAAACTGTTCTTATTAATGACATTATATAAATGAAATATAAAATGATGATTTCTTGGTAGCAGCATTTATTGTTTTCAATAAATGAAATAATTGAATCATATTTAAATTATATTTAATATTTTTTGATGTTCATTTCTTAGAAATGTTTTTAAAGAGTAATTTTGAAAATTTCGCTTGTTACCATTTTTCATATTTTATTTATTTAATTTAAAACTTAATTGGACGATGAAATCAAATAGAACAATTTTTATTTCAAAAATGATAGTAATTAATAAATCATATTAAGTTTTCTTAAACTCATTTTGAATATAATAAATTAATTTACTCGTAATTTCATTTGTTAACGCTTTGAGGGCGCCGTGCAACTACAGTCGCACAACTTTATTTTGGTCTTGAGGGCGAAAATCGACTCTAGTCCACTAAATGCCAAAAACTTCTAGTTTGCACCAATATATTCTACACCTTGTAATAGTTGTCAAAATAGCCATATTTTTAATTATACGTCAATTTAGGAAAAATTCATTTTTTATGGCAAAATTGCACCTTTGGGGGAATAAAAAATTTTGAGCCCGTCGCCCTCAAAGGGTTAAACGACTTAAACTAGGTATATTTCCGGTAATAATAACTCACTATTAAAGGCTAAACGGTCGTTGGATCATCCAATCTAACATTACTGGATGTAATAAGCAAGATTCAGTTTATCTCGTTTTTATAGGGTAAGTGAGTATAGCAAAAATATTTAATTACTTGAAGCACCTTGAACTTTTATGACTAGTAATCTACCACTAGCTACACCTTAAGCACTCAATGGGGTAGTGTAGATATTGGTCATTTAGCTGCAGGTTTTAAATTTTACACATATTTTAAATTAAATTATTGTTAATTTTATTTTAAAGGTTTTCAATAAATTTAAATTTTTAATTTTATTATTACGTTTCATGGTAATGGTAAATATTTTTGGGAACAATATGGCTTCAAATGATAGTGTTAAAATGACAAAAATTCTTATGAAACGGCTACTTAATAGTGTTATATATTACTCACAAATTTATTCAATATTCAAAAACAAAAACAGGAAATTCTAAAAAATCTCAAATTAAAAAGTGAAAAAATAGATTTTAAGTTCTATTTATTTTTAAAAATTCTGGAACATTATAAACAAAACATATTTCGGCTATCAATAAGGTTGAAATGACTTTTTATACAATTTGCACGTTGAATATCGGTCTCTTGGGCATTAGTAAATTAATTCTCTGCGAATTTCGATTGATCTTCTAATGAAATGAAGTAAAAAAATTTACTGACAAATCCTGCTGAATATCAGTAGAAATTAATTATAAATCTGAAATTAATACAGCTGTTGATGTAATTCAATAGACAGCAACAATTTTGCCGTTGCAGTTCTCATTGGGAAATTATTTTTAGATCTACATTTCCTTATAGTAGTTTAGATTAAAAAAATTAACCTGTCAGTTAGGAAAAAGAGAGAGAACGAGGTTTTATTGGTTTTCCACTGTAAGAAAATATAATTATGGCACTTTAATGTATCATAATTTACGTTCCAACAATCTGCAATAAATTGAAATTGCACAATTAATTGCATCATAACCAATACATACATATAGCAGCTTAAGGATTATTACGCACAGCACATCTCAATGCGTATATTTAAACAGTTTTCTGGAGAATTTTAGATTTAGAATTCGACAGATGTCTCTCCAGTTGATACGATACTATCGGGATAAATTTTCATTTTCTCCCAATCGATATTAGATAGTTTTTCAATTATTATATTGATATTGTAACTTACATCATTAATTATATATTTATATTTGATTTTCTCAACCATTGTTTCCATATTTTACTAGTGACCCATTCTATTTCTGAATAAGTGAAATAGTATTGGTTGTGTTGTCAAATATTTCTCCAAAATAATTTCCACGTTAACCAACTTAAAATAATAAGGATTAATAAAATAAAAATTGTTATTAATTATCAGTTTTAATTTTAATATTTTAACTTTGTATATGTGAACTAATTGATTTTACTTTTTTAAGATTAAAATAATTATAATGAAATAAACACGTTGGGTAACATAAAAATCACGAAGATTCTCGTTGGTTAGCAATTAACTCATTTTAAGTTAAACTTTGCCTTAAGCGTCTTTGCAAATACAATAGAAAATGTCACATATATATGGCTTTAGCAGTAAACAAGTAAATGTACCGAAATCATAAAAAATTTCGAAACATTTGCTTTTTACAAATTACAAAATGTCAAGTTGGTCAGTACATTTGTCAAAACAACATGTTGACAGTCCTGAGCCTATGAATGGTAATTGTACTAAGCCATCTATTAATAAAAGATACAATCTATCATTAATTTTATTAATAAATTACCTATTATGACCAGATTAATAAAACTATTAATTTGAAATGTGATTATTGTTAGATAATGTCCTTCATTTAGATTTGGGTTATCATTTTTTTATGAATTTTTTTAGACTAATTAAATTACACTAAAATTTTAACTGTTACATTTTTTATTTTAAAATGTTGGACTAGAAAAAGTTTAGAACTATTAATAAAGAAACATACAATATTACAATAAATTAAAAATATCTTCTCATAACTTTACAATGACTGGGTCAAGATTTTATGTCCAAAGGACATTTTAGATTTACAAATTCTTAACCCATACTTCCTTAGACTACGAGTCGTCGATTTTTTCAACATATTAAATTTTAATAATGCGTATGATGAAATTCAACATAAAAATTGATATATTTTTGTTTAATATTGCGAACTTCAGAAATTTTAGTACTGGTATGGGATATTAAAAAGCACTGATTTAGGCGAGGGTTATTATTATAAAGAAAGATATAGTAGAGAAATTTTTCATTTAGTAAATGGTACAGAAAGAGAAAACATTAATTGGTCTTGTTAGAAGATTTAATTTTAAAATTTATATTATTAAAACAAAATAATTTCCAAATATTATATTTGGAGAATTTAATTATATATAAATGATGTCTTGACAATGTCATCATACAACTATAAAAAATATTTAATTATATTTAAATATTTATAAATACATTTTACTGCTCTTTTTTACTATTTATCCTTATTATTGGGGTTCTGTGCTATAAACAAGTCACTAAAATGTTTCCTTGTTCTCATCTCGTAATAAATTTTTCAATATGTATAATATTAAATATTATTAATATCAATTTGAAACCGGAGAAGTAATTGGATTATCTACATTATGAAGTAATTAATTTTGGTTTCAAGTTCTCCATATATTTGATTTATTTTATTTAACTAAAAAATCCCACAGCAAATATTTTTGTTTGAAAATATTGAGTTGTAAATTTGATAAATATATATAATATTCTTGTATTGCAAATATAAAAACTAGTCACTTTCTCTTCAACTGTTAGCATTGGAAAATATTTTAATTAATTTTACCTAATCAGTTTTAAGTTAGAATTTAAAGATACCGCTAATTAATTTTCAAAAGATTTTATTTATTATTATTGTTAGAAGAAAAATTTTATTTAATACTTAATTAAGATATTGAATCGAAAAAAATTAAAAAAATTATTGACAAAAAATCATTTGCTTTAAGGAATACTAATACATCCTATGTGATGAACATGAATACATTTCGAATTCATGTGTTTCTGCCTGTTTGTTTTTACTTTGAATAAATTAAACATAAAATACGGAGATATGCTGTGAAACCCTGTATATCTATATGAATTGTCGACTGCCTAGATAAGGTATATCTCGATTTTGTCACATATGAGCTAAATAAAAATTTGGACCCTTTGCAATTCCAAAGGTAAATGAAACATACTTTTTAAAGTATAATATAAAAGTAATGATTCATAAAACTGAAAATAAGTTTTAATAACAAAATCAAGTCATAAAATTCAACGAGAAGGGTCATTGGCTGGGTCATTGAGAGGTTGTAGATAAATCTGGAATCGGTTCATAAAATTTTGTATCCAGAAATTCGTAATGTTTGCCATAAATATATTTTCTCACTATTGTTAATTTCCGCATTTATATTTAATATTAACAAATTAATAGATTCTAAAAATTTTATCAGTAAAATCATTCAACTTTTTTTCATCATTGATACGTTTTTTTCTTTTAGAATTTTATTATTATTTTCAAAAATCGGCACATTTACAATTAATTAGCATAAAATGAAATTTTATTGCCTGACGAGTATTTATCTATTAAAATTATAGTTAGATAAATCTGGTTCTAGGGTTATTCTATTGAAATATTTCGTTAAAAATAAATGAAAGTTTGTTTCCCTTGTTAAATCAATTTTTAAAATTACTTTCTAATAAATTACAAATGGAAAATCAAAAATTTCCAGTTAAAATTCTGCCTCTGAGTCATCACCGACAAAAACACCATTAAAATATTTACTTAAGATAGGATTGATAAATTTACTTAATAGTAGAAATTATTATTAATTTGAATATCGCATCATCATGTAAATAATAACACTGGATTACTACATAAACAAGGGTCTGGGTAGACCTAAAGGTGATCGGCATTGTTTCACCACGATTGCTTCTTGAATATTATTGCTTATCCTTTAATACATATTTTTGCACAAAAATATTTATGAATCATTTGATATTAATTTATTATAAATTGGTTACAATCTTTACTTTTTGGACAAAAATGGCATTTATCTACAAAAACCAACCATCTACTCAAATAAAATTATTATTTTAATATGCTTACTTATAATAACTTAATAACAAAACACAAATATTAGGTCATTTGATAAAATACATTGCGGTTGAAGACGACTCGTGCCTTCATAAAGTAAACTTGAACTTATATGCTAAGGCCTTTTTCAGGAACGGAGTTTTTAATGTTTCATTGTAAATTATGAGTTACAATTTCAAAGTTACTGTTGCACAAAAATAAATGAGAATAATATTTAATTCTAAATCTAGCATTTATTTGGAACTAGCTATAGATATGTAGTAGCTTACGAAACTGCGATATTGTATTAATATTACCCAATCAGTCGCAAAAATTTTAAATTTAGTGACAAAGAATTAATCATTTTGTAAAATTTAAAATGACATTTTCACATCTTGTCGAATGCCATGTGACACATAAAACAGTAAGAAATGATGAAATTGTAACATTTTTTTTAAATAAAAAAATTCTTTGAAAAATATCTGATGGTATTAAACTTTAGATCTATTTATCTTTACTCAGTTAATTTAACATATGGGATAAAACCTATAGTCATTGCAGTAAGATAACAAATATTCTAACACTCAGAATGCTTTGTACAGGGAAATTAATTTCACTTTTCAATACCTGTTAAGTAGAAATGAAATTACGTATACGAATAATTTGCAATTATAAAATAATTACCAATAATTTGTTTACTAAATTTGTTTACTAATTTGTTTCCTAAACCTTGAACTAACGGATGATCTCCTATATTATCATTTATTTTCACTTTTATGAATTGATATGTAAATTATGTCCAAGGATGATCTGATCCAATACCGATAAAAATGTCCACTGATGGGAATGTGGCTACCAAACAACCTTTGGTAAGCAGTTGACAATTGTTAAGTTTAAATATTTTTCACAAATTATCTAACCTAATAATTCCTAAAGAATCTATTTAAAAATATCTGATTGAATAAGTTTTGTAATTAAATGTAATATGGTTAATAAGTATGTTAAATACGCATTATCAGGAACCAGTTAATTTTCCGAAGATTTAAAGAGTCCAATTCCAAGTCGTATTTTTGATAATATTGGAAAAGGTGGTTTTTATTATAAATAAATGCATTTTAATAAGGTTCGGATCATTTTCCGTTAATATTTAATTCAAATACTTATCATTTTCTAAATAAACAAAAATTTTTATTAACATCTATAATTAAAATGTTAAATTAATTATATCAACTGTCCTAGAGTTTGAAATCACATAATAAAAATGAATCGCAATAATTATATATTAAGATTCCTCAATAAAATTTCAAGAAATTTTAACCTTTTTGTCGTGTGTCGACAAATGAACCAGAATTTGTAATATTTTAAATATTTGGTATCAATTACATTGAAATCCCAGGATATATAATTTTTACGTTATTATAAAGTCTTTGAAGTTTACCGATGTAAATTTTGGTTTTTAATTTGAAAAAGAGAAATTTAATTTTTATTTTAGAACAGGAGTTTTTATGCAAATTAAAGTAATTTTTATCACTTTTTTTGCTTCGTCTCAGATTTTGATCTAATTATTCAGCTTCACTAAAATTGTCCACATTTAGTTTTTTAAATGTTTCATTTTTGCCTCACAGTTATTTAAATTTTCTATGATAGTTTCTGACGGCGAGAATAGTGTAATAATCTGTGATTTAGCGGTATGGCCATTTGGGATTTTTTTAAAACTTTATTATACAATTTCTTTTGTGATTCCTATATTAGTTTTAATTTTTTAGAGATTTTTGCAAATTTCGATTAATAATACATCATTACGATGAACTTAAATAAACCATCATGTAATATTGGATACGATTCTCAGTGGTAGGGTAGCATCGAACCTACCTGACTACCATTACCATCACGCAAGAAACATAACTTACAAGGTACAAATCAAGTGACTATGTAATAAGACTCCAAAATGTTCAGTGTACCATCACATCTCACCGAATATGGCAGTAGTATCGCCCATGTCAAATATATTTGATATTTTACACATTAAGCAATGACAAATTCATATTATTATTAACCACCAAAAGCTATCTACAACTAAGAATTGTATCAGATATTACACCATACTTTATGCTTCAAGTACTCAGGCAATCATTTCATTAAGATGAACCATTTAATTGTTCCTTTCACATTATTACCGGTACTCTATCGATAAAGCTGATCTTTCTAGTTGTTTAACATGTACACTTTTTGTTAAATTTAAAAATTTTTAATCATTTCATCAACTTATCAAAAAATGACGGTGGCTAATGCTTATTATCAATTCATGAAATAATTTGTAAAAATCCAAATGAATCACTAAAAATCAGTAAACCATCATATCATTCGTTTTTTTCAATCGCAGAACGAACAATGATTTCGATGTTTTAAGTTAGGTTTCAGATAAAACATTTTTGGTTTTGTATTTTCATTAATGAATTTCCATATATTTTTAGAATAAATATCAAAAGGATAAAAATAAATCTAAATTTGTATTACAATATTTAAGAAACTTCTAATATCTAATGATAACATTATCGGACTTGAAAGATTTTTAAATGCCTAATAAAAAATGTAGTTCAATTAAATTTCTACAGAAATTCTTTTTCCATTTTCGCATATTCCAACTTGATTTTTTTAAAATGTTTTTTCATGTAAAGTTCATCCAAACGAAAATTATTTAAAAAACAAAATGAAAACATGTTGGATTAATGTTTGTCGTTCCAGATGTTAATTTTGGAAATTTCTGTACTTTTTCTCATCATCATAATCTTGATCGGAATGTGTTTCATGAGATTTTTTTATTAATCTGCAAAATAGATATTTATTTGCCACTGATATCATCTAGATTAAAATTTACTATTATTAGAATACCTCTTTTTTACCACTCTACATTATTCTAACCCAATAAAATAAACAATACTTTATTTTCTCAATAATATATATTTTCGTAATTTTATTTAATATTTTCTTCTGAATTTTTATTAAATAAACCTAATTAATTAATTGGATTTTTGTATCTAACGCTACTGTTATAAATTTTTGCTATATGAGAAGAAAAAATGGCATTTAATAAAATATGGCTCTATTCAAGTGCTTTCTATGAATCTTAATTGAACATAAACCAATTTTAATCATTCGTTCAAATGAAAAAGTGATTTTGTTCGGAGGTTGAAGGAATATTTATTTAGCCACACCTCTTCATATCTATGATACATTCATTGATTGAGATTGCAGTTTTTAAGATAAATCTCATAAAATTGTAGTCTATAATTAATGATGTTTAATTAAAATTCATTATAAAAGTGAATCTTCATACATTTGTTCTTACGAACAAGATAATAAAAGTAAGATGTAAACTTATAACTATTGCTTAATACAATCTATCTTAATACAATAGACAAAATGTAAAAAATGGATGTACTGATTACTGATAATCTCAGAGAATAACCAATTTATAACAATGCATTTAAAGTACGCATTTCCAATATACTTGATATATACGGAAGCTCAGTACGAACCTTTGCTTTTGTACACGACTTCTCAAGGATAAAGTATTATTCCGAATTTCGGAGCTTAAATATGGGGTGTTGGGCCTTTCCAAATTGAATATATAGATTCTTTTTAAAAAATTTTATATTTGGTCTGCTAAAATGATATAATTTACCGATATTTTTAATTATTTAAAAAGCATTAATACATATATTCAAGAACAAATATTTTGACACTGACAAATTTCTTTTGCTTCATAATAAAAATATCAAGAAAATTATTTTCGATATAATAGAACATTTAACACTATTGGCAGAAATTAGCAACTAACTTTTCTTTCTAAAATACAGAAAATTATTACTGGGTATATAATCTATTTTGTATAGTTAATACATCGTGATGTGTATTTTTGTTACCTTATCGACAGGTCGTAATCTAAAATTGAAATTCCCTGACATGATTGAGGATTGAATGATTTGGTTCAAGAAGAATACTTATCTACAAAGGTACTGAAAATTGTTACAGTTTTCAACTTCTAATTTGTATAAGCTCAGTTTCTTAGCATGAATCAAAATGAAAACTAAAAATCGCAAAACACATACCAAAGCTGATGACAAAATAACAGTAACCATTTTATATAGTAGACCTGATATTAATGAAATTTGAAAATAAAGCATTAAAACCTAAAATTCATCTTACATTGTCAATGGTAAAATGTGGGATATGTGGGAATTATTATTTTTACATATATAATAAGTAGAAATCCTATTTTTTTCAAATTTTGAAATTTTGCCATAAAAAAATCTTTAAAAACCGAATGAACAACCCTCTAACTATGTGATTCTGGAAATCAATTCAAATAAAATATTTTCCGATTTAATTAATGTGTTCTTCAATTTAATATATTTATTTCAATTATTTTATTAAATCATACAACTTTTCTGTCTACTAATAAGTTACGTAATATGAATAATAATTAATTTTCCAATGATATCATTGGTTTGAATTTTAACAATAATTATCATTAGGTTAATATTGTTACATTATATTTATAGAATGCAGTAAAATATTAATTTATAAATATATTGGCAACAATGTCGAAATTCTCATGTAAATATAAATTTTTCGTCATGATACAGGATACAAAAATAATTCTTGGCCGATGATATTTCATTATAAATTAATTCCCATTTTGAATCCAAATCTTTTTTTATTGATATTTCTGCTTTTGCACATCAATTTGCACAAATTATGGATAATTTCAGAATTATTATCAATAATTATATAAGCACATTTGATTTCATCATAAAATCTTTTATTTATTTGAATAATATTTGATTAAGGCAATGACCGAAAATTTGTTTTGAATAAAAAATTTATAATAATTAAAATAAATATAATATCACATATTATTTGATTTCACTAAAATATATAAATAATATATAAAATTCGTGAATATCAAAAACATCGATAAATCAGTGGTGAAATTTGAAAAAGTTCTTATAATAATAATAATAATAATAATAATTAGAGGTAATGTACATGAATTTATTGATTTATGAATTTGGATTTATGATATATATATATATATATATATATATCATAAATCCAAATTCATAAATCAATAAATTCATGTACATTACCTCTAATTATTATTATTATTATTATTATTATAAGAACTTTTTCAAATTTCACCACTGATTTATCGATGTTTTTGATATTCACGAATTTTATATATTATTTATATATTTTAGTGAAATCAAATAATATGTGATATTATATTTATTTTAATTATTATAAATTTTTTATTCAAAACAAATTTTCGTCATTGCCTTAATCAAATATTATTCAAATAAATAAAAGATTTTATTGATAAAATCAAATGTGCTTATATAATTATTGATAATAATTCTGAAATTATCCATAATTTGTGCAAATTGATGTGCAAAAGCAGAAATATCAATAAAAAAAGATTTGGATTCAAAATGGGAATTAATTTATAATGAAATATCATCGGCCAAGAATTATTTTTGTATCCTGTGTCATGATGAAAAATTTATATTTACATGAGAATTTCGACATTTGTTGCCAATATATTTATAAATTAATATTTTACTGCATTCTATAAATATAATGTAACAATATTAACCTAATGATAATTATTGTTAAAATTCAAACCAATGATATCATTGGAAAATTAATTATTATTCATATTACGTAACTTATTAGTAGACAGAAAAGTTGTATGATTTAATAAAATAATTGAAATAAATATATTAAATTGAAGAACACATTAATTAAATCGGAAAATATTTTATTTGAATTGATTTCCAGAATCACATAGTTAGAGGGTTGTTCATTCGGTTTTTAAAGATTTTTTTATGGCAAAATTTCAAAATTTGAAAAAAATATGATTTCTACTTATTATATATGTAAAAATAATAATTCCCACATATCCCACATTTTACCATTGACAATGTAAGATGAATTTTAGGTTTTAATGCTTTATTTTCAAATTTCATTAATATCAGGTCTACTATATAAAATGGTTACTGTTATTTTGTCATCAGCTTTTGGTATGTGTTTTGCGATTTTTAGTTTTCATTTTGATTCATGCTAAGAAACTGAGCTTATACAAATTAGAAGTTGAAAACTGTAACAATTTTCAGTACCTTTGTAGATAAGTATTCTTCTTGAACCAAAATCATTCAATCCTTCAATCATGTCAGGGAATTTCAATTTTAGATTACGACCTGTCGATAAGGTAACAAAAATACACATCACGATGTATTAACTATACAAAATAGATTATATACCCAGTAATAATTTTCTGTATTTTAGAAAGAAAAGTTAGTTGCTAATTTCTGCCAATAGTGTTAAATGTTCTATTATATCGAAAATAATTTTCTTGATATTTTTATTATGAAGCAAAAGAAATTTGTCAGTGTCAAAATATTTGTTCTTGAATATATGTATTAATGCTTTTTAAATAATTAAAAATATCGGTAAATTTTATCATTTTAGCAGACCAAATATAAATTTTTTTAAAAAGAATCTATATATTCAATTTGGAAAGGCCCAACACCCCATATTTAAGCTCCGAAATTCGGAATAATAATTTATCCTTGAGAAGTCGTGTACAAAAGCAAAGGTTCGTACTGAGCTTCCGTATATATCAAGTATATTGGAAATGCGTACTTTAAATGCATTGTTATAAATTGGTTATTCTCTGAGATTATCAGTAATCAGTACATCCATTTTTTACATTTTGTCTATTGTATTAAGATAGTTTGCAATAGTTATAAGTTTACATCTTACTTTTATTATCTTGTTCGTAAGAACAAATGTATTATTGATTTGATGAAGATTCACTTTTATAATGAATTTTAATTAAACATCATTAATTATAGACTACAATTTTATGAGATTTATCTTAAAAACTGCAATCTCAATCAATGAATGTATCATAGATATGAAGAGGTGTGGGTAAATATTCCTTCAACCTCCGAACAAAATCACTTTTTCATTTGAACGAATGATTAAAATTGGTTCATGTTCAATTAAGATTCATAGAAAGCACTTGAATAGAGCCATATTTTATTAAATGCCATTTTTCTTCTCATATAGCAAAAATTTATAACAGTAGCGTTAGATACAAAAATCCAATTAATTAGGTTTATGTAACATTATTTAATAAAAATTCAGAAGAAAATATTAAATAAAATTACGAAAATATATATTATTGAGAAAATAAAGTATTGTTTATTTTATTGGGTTAGAATAATGTACAGTGGTAAAAAAGAGGTATTCTAATAATAGTAAATTTTAATCAAGATGATATCAGTGGCAAATAAATATCTATTTTGCAGATTAATAAAAAAATCTCATGAAACACATTCCGATCAAGATTATGATGATGAGAAAAAGTACAGAAATTTCCAAAATTAACATCTGGAACGACAAACATTAATCCAACATGTTTTCATTTTGTTTTTTAAATAATTTTCGTTTGGATGAACTTTACATGAAAAAACATTTAAAAAATCAAGTTGGAATATGCGAAAATGGAAAAAGAATTTCTGTAGAAATTTAATTGAACTACATTTTTTATTAGGCAATTAAAAATCTTTCAAGTCCGATAATGTTATCATTAGATATTAGAAGTTTCTTAAATATTGTAATAAAAATTTAGATTTATTTTTATCCTTTTGATATTTATTCTAAAAATATATGGAAATTCATTAATGAAAATACAAAACAAAAAATGTTTTATCTGAAACCTAACTTAAAACATCGAAATCATTGTTCGTTCTGCGATTGAAAAAACGAATGATATATGGTTTACTGATTTTAGTGATTCATTTGGATTTTTACAAATTATTTCATGAATTGATAATAAGCATTAGCCACCGTCATTTTTGATAAGTTGATGAAATGATTAAAATTTTTAAATTTTAACAAAAAGTTTACATGTTAAACAACTAGAAAGATCAGCTTTATCGATAGAGTACCGGTAATAATGTGAAAGGAACAATTAAATGGTTCATCTTAATGAAATGATTGCCTGAGTACTTGAAGCATAAAGTATGGTGTAATATCTGATACAATTCTTAGTTGTAGATAGCTTTTGGTGGTATAATAATGATATGAATTTGTCATCGCTTAATGTGTAAAATATCAAATATATTTGACATGGGCGATACTACTGCCATATTCGGTGAGATGTGATGGTACACTGCACATTTTGGAGTCTTATTACATAGTCACTTGATTTGTACCTGGTAAGTTAAGTTTCTTGCGTGATGGTAATGGTAGTCAGGTAGGTTCGATGCTACCCTACCACTGAGAATCGTATCCAATATTACACTGATGGTTTATTTAAGTTCATCTTAATGATGTATTATTAATCGAAATTTGCAAAAATCTCTAAAAAAATTAAAACTAATATAGGAATCACAAAAGAAATTGTATAATAAAAGTTTAAAAAAAATCCCAAATGGCATACCGCTAAATCACAGATTATTACACTATTCTCGCCGTCAGAAACTATCATAGAAAATTTAAATAACTGTGAGGCAAAAATGAAACATTTAAAAAACTAAATGTGGACAATTTTAGTGAAGCTGAATAATTAGATCAAAATCTGAGACGAAGCAAAAAAAGTGATAAAAATTACTTTAATTTGCATAAAAACTCCTGTTCTAAAATAAAAATTAAATTTCTCTTTTTCAAATTAAAAACCAAATTTACATCGGTAAACTTCAAAGACTTTTATAATAACGTAAAAATTATATATCCTGGGATTTCAATGTAATTGATACCAAATATTAAAATATTACAAATTCTGGTTCATTTGTCGACACACGACAAAAAGGTTAAAATTTCTTGAAATTTTATTGAGGAATCTTAATATATAATTATTGCGATTCATTTTTATTATGTGATTTCAAACTCTAGGACAGTTGATATAATTAATTTAACATTTTAATTATAGATATGATGTTAATAAAAATTTTTGTTTATTTAGAAAATAATAAGTATTTGAATTAAATATTAACGGAAATGATCCGAACCTTATTAAAATGCATTTATTTATAATAAAAACCACCTTTTCCAATATTATCAAAAATACGACTTGGAATTGGACTCTTTAAATCTTCGGAAAATTAACTGGTTCCTGATAATGCGTATTTAACATACTTATTAACCATATTACATTTACAAAAATTATTCAATCAGATATTTTTAAATAGATTTTATAGGAATTATTAGGTTAGATAATTAGTGAAAAATATTTAAACTTAACAATTGTCAACTGCTTACCAAAGGTTGTTTGGTAGCCACATACCCATCAGTGGACATTTTTATCGGTATTGGATTCAGATCATCCTTGGACATAATTTACATATCAGTTCATAAAAGTGAAAATAAATGATAATATAGGAGATCATCCGTTAGTTAAAGGTTTAGGAAACAAATTATTGGAAATTATTTTATAATTGCAAATTATTCGTATACGTATTTTCATTTCTACTTAACAGGTATTGAAAAGTGAAATTAATTTCCCTGTATAAAGCATTCTGAGTGTTAGAATATTTTTTATCTTACTGCAATGACTATAGGTTTTATCCCATATGTTAAGTTAACTGAGTAAAGATAAATACACCTAAAGTTTAATACCATCAGATATTTTTCAAAGAATTTTTTTATTTAAAAAAAATGTTACAATTTCATCATTTCTTACTGTTTTATGTGTCACGTGGCATTCGACAAGATGTGAAAATTTCATTTTAAATTTTACAAAATGATTAATTCTTTGTCACTAAATTTTAAATTTTTGCGACTGATTGGGTAATATTAATACAATATCGCAGTTTCGTAAGCTACTACATATCTATAGCTAGTTCCAAATAAATGCTAGATTTAGAATTAAATATTATTCTCATTTATTTTTGTGCAACAGTAACTTTGAAATTGTAACTCATAATTTTACAATGAAACATTAAAAACTCCGTTCCTGAAAAAGGCCTTAGCATATAAGTTCAAGTTTACTTTATGAAGGCACGAGTCGTCTTCAACCGCAATGTATTTTATCAAATGACCTAATATTTGTGTTTTGTTATTAAGTTATTATAAGTAAGCATATTAAAATAATAATTTTATTTGAGTAGATGGTTGGTTTTTGTAGATAAATGCCATTTTTGTCCAAAAAGTAAAGATTGTAACCAATTTATAATAAATTAATATCAAATGATTCATAAATATTTTTGTGCAAAAATGTGTATTAAAGGATAAGCAATAATATTCAAGAAGCAATCATGGTGAAACAATGCCGATCACCTTTAGGTCTACCCAGACCCTTGTTTATGTAGTAATCCAGTGTTATTATTTACATGATGATGCGATATTCAAATTAATAATAATTTCTACTATTAAGTAAATTTATCAATTCTATCTTAAGTAAATATTTTAATGGTGTTTTTGTCGGTGATGACTCGGAGGCAGAATTTTAACTGGAAACTTTTGATTTTCCATTTGTAATTTATTAGAAAGAAATTTTAAAAATTGATTTAACAAGGGAAACAAACTTTCATTTATTTTTAACGAAATATTTCAATAGAATAACCCTAGAACCAGATTTACCTAACTATAATTTTAATAAATAAATACTCGTCAGGCAATAAAATTTCATTTTATGCTAATTAATTGTAAATGTGCCGATTTTTGAAAATAATAATAAAATTCTAAAAGAAAAAAACATATCAATGATGAAAAAAAGTTTAATGATTTTACTGATAAAATTTTTAGAATCTATTAATTTGTTAATATTAAATATAAATGAGGAAATTAACAGTAGTGAGAAAATATATTTATGGCAAACATTACGAATTTCTGGATACAAAATTTTATGAACCGATTCCAGATTTATCCGCAACCTATCATGTTTAAGCCAATGACCCTTGTCGTTGAATTTTATGACTTGATTTTGTTATTAAAACTTATTTTCAGTTTTATGAATATGAAAAAATATGTTTCATTTACCTTTGGAATTGCAAAGGGTCCAAATTTTTATTTAGCTCATATGTGACAAAATCGAGATATACCTTATCTAGGCAGTCGACAATTCTTATAGATATACAGGGTTTCACAGCATATCTCCGTATTTTGTGTTTAATTTATTCAAAGTAAAAACAAACAGGCAGAAACACATGGATTCGAAATGTGTTCATGTTCATCACATAGGATGTATTACTATTCCTTAAAGCAAATCATTTTTTGTCAATAATTTTTTTAATTTTTTTCGATTCAATATCTTAAATAAGTATTAAATAAAATTTTTCTTCTAACAATAATAATAAATAAAATCTTTTGAAAATTAATTAGCGGTATCTTTAAATTCTAACTTAAAACTGATTAGGTAAAATTATTTAAAATATTTTCCAATGCTAACCGTTGAAGAGAAAGTGACTAGTTTTTATATTTGCAATACAAGAATATTATATATATTTATCAAATTTACAACTCAATATTTTCAAACAAAAATATTTGCTGTGGGATTTTTTAGTTTAATAAAATAAATCAAATATATGGAGAACTTGAAACCAAAATTAATTACTTCATAATGTAGATAATCCAATTACTTCTCCGGTTTCAAATTGATATTAATAATATTTAATATTATACATATTGAAAAATTTATTACGAGATGAGAACAAAGAAACATTTTAGTGACTTGTTTATAGCACAGAACCCCAATAATAAGGATAAATAGTAAAAAAGAGCAGTAAAATGTATTTATAAATATTTAAATATAATTAAATATTTTTTATAGTTGTATGATGACATTGTCAAGACATCATTTATATATAATTAAATTCTCCAAATATAATATTTGGAAATTATTTTGTTTTAATAATATAAATTTTAAAATTAAATCTTCTAACAAGACCAATTAATTGTTTTCTCTTTCTGTAGCCATTTACTAATGAAAAATTTCTCTACTATATCTTTCTTTATAATAATAACCCTCGCCTAAATCAGTGCTTTTTAATATCCCATACCAGTACTAAAATTTTCTGAAGTTCGCAATATTAAACCAAATATTCAATTTTTTATGTTGAATTTCATCATACGCATTATTAAATTATAATGTTTTGAAAAAATCGACGACTCCGTAGTCTAAGGAAGTATGGGTTAAGATTTGTAAATCTAAAATGTCCTTTGGACTTAAAATCCTTGACCCAGTCCATTGTAAAGTTATGAGAGATATTTTTAATTTATTGTAATATTGTATGTTTCTTTATTAATATTTTCTAAACTTTTTCTAGTCCAACATTTTAAAATAAAAATGTAACAGTTAAAATTTTAGTGTAATTTAATTAGTCTAAAAAAATCATAAAAAAATGATAACCCAATCTAAATGAAGGACATTATCTAACAATAATCACATTTCAATTAATATGTTTATTAATCTGGTCATAATAGGTAATTTATTAATAAAATTATGATAGATTGTATCTTTTATTATAGATGGCTTAGTACATTACCATTCCATGGTCAGGACTGTCAACATGTTGTTTTGACAAATGTATGTACCAACTTGACATTTTGTAATTTGTAAAAAGCAATGTTTCGAATTTTTTTGATTTCGGTACATTTACTTGTTTACTGTTAAAGCCATATATATGTGACATTTTCTATTGTATTTGCAAAGACGCTTAAGGCAAAGTTTAACCTAAAATGCATGTAATTGCTAACCAGCGAGAATCTTCGTGATTTTTATGTTACCCAACGTGTTATTTCATTATAATTATTTAATCTTAAAAAAGTAAAATCAATTATTCACATATACAAAGTTAAAATATTAAAATTAAAACTGATAATTAATAACCATTTTTATTTATTAATCCTTATTATTTTAAGTTGGTTTAACGTGGAAATTATTTTTGTAGAAATATTTGACACACACCCAATACTATTTCACTTATTCAGAAATGGATCACTAGTAAAATATGGGAACAATGGTTGAGAAAATCCAATATAATATATAATTAATGATGTAAGTTACAATATCAATATAATAATTGAAAAACTATCTAATATCGATTGGGAAAATGAAATTTTATCCCGATAGTACTAGTATCACTGGGAGACATCCTGTCGAATTCTAAATCTAAAATTCTCCAAAAACTGTTTTAAATATACGCATTGAGATGTGCTGTGTCGTAATAATCCTTAAGCTTGCCTATATGTATGTATTGGTTATGATGCAATTAATTGTGCAATTTCAATTTATTGCAGATTGTTGGAACGTAATTATGATACATTAAAGTGCCATAATTATATTTTCTTACAGTGGAAACCAATAAAACCTCGTTTCTCCTCTATTTTTCTAACTGACAGGTTAATGTTTTTTAATCTAGAACTACTATAAGGAAATGTAGATCTAAAAATAATTTCCCAATGAGAACTGCAACGGCAAAATTGTTGCTGTCTATTGAATTACATCAACAGCTGTATTACTTTCAGATTTATAAATTAATTTCTACTGATATTCAGCAGGATTTGTCAGTAAATTTTTTTACTTCATTTCATTAGAAGATCAATCGAATTCGCAGAGAATTAATTTACTAATGCCCAAGAGACCGATATTCAACGTGCAAATTGTATAAAAAGTCATTTCAACCTTATTGATAGCCGAAATATGTTTTGTTTATAATGTTCCAGAATTTTTAAAAATAATAGTACTTAAATCTATTTTTCAACTTTTTAATTTGAGATTTTTTAGAATTTCCTGTTTTTGTTTTGAATATTGAATAAATTTGTGAGTAATATATAACACTATTAAGTAGCCGTTTCATAAGAATTTTTGTCATTTTAACACTATCATTTGAAGCATATTGTTCCCAAAAATATTTCCCATTACCATGAAACGTAATAATAAATTAAAAATTTAATTTATTGAAAACCTTTAAAATAAATTAACAATAATTTAATTTAAATATGTGTACAATTTAAAACCTGCAGCTAAATGACCAATATCTACACTACCCCATTGAGTGCTTAAGGTGTAGCTAGTGGTAGATTACTAGTCATAAAGTTAAAGGTGCTTCAAGTATTAAATATTTTTGCCTATACTCACTTACCCTATAAAAACGAGATAAACTGAATCTTGCTTATTACATCCAGTAATGTTAGATTGGATGATCCAACGACCTTTAGCCTTTATAGTGAGTTATTATTACCGGAAATATACCTAGATTTAGTCGTTTAACCCTTTTGAGGGCGACGGGCTCAAAATTTTTTATTCCCCAAAGGTGCAATTTTGCCATAAAAAATGAATTTTTCCTAAATTGACGTATAATTAAAAATATGGCATTTTGACAACTATTACAAGGTGTAGAATATATTTGTGCAACTTAGAAGTTTTGGCATTTAGTGGACTAGAGTCGATTTTCGCCCTCAAGACCAAAATAAAGTTGTGCGACTGTAGTTGCACGGCGCCCTCAAAGCGTTAACAAATGAAATTACGAGTACATTAATTTATTATATTCAAAATGAGTTTTAAGAAAACTTAATATGATTTATTACTTCTATCATTTTTGAATAAAAATTGTTCTATTGATTTCATCGTCCATTAAGTTTATAAATTAAATAAATAAAATAATGAAAATGGAACAAGCGAAATTTTCAAATTACTCTTTTAAAACATTTCTAGAAAATGAACATCAAAAAATATTAAATATAATTTAAATATGATTCAATTATTTCATTTATTGAAAACAATAAATGCTGCTACCAAGAAATTCATCATTTTATATTTCATTTATATAATGTCATTAATAAACAGTTTTTTTATTAAAATTATTTATAAAATTATTTTAATCTAAGTTTTTTAAAAGAAAAGTCACAAAAAATATATACTGATTACATTTTTTTCCCGATAGATGAGAAAAGTCGATTTTCAGATAACAATGAAATAAAATACCAATTTATCGAGAAAAATTAAATTATTTTAATGTTTATTGAAGTAAGTAACAATTACATATAATAAATAAGTGGCACAAAGAAGTATTGTAGCAAAATTAGTGAGAATATATATTTTTCGTAATTTCAGTCATTTTGTTATAATAATAATAGTTAAAATACAAAATTTAGACTGATAATTTTAAAGAAATTTAAAATAGAGATTTCTTTAATTTTTTAAGTTAAATTTTTGTAAAATCAAAAAATCATCCAAAAAAATTAAAGTTAATGACTAATACTTAATAAATTATGCATTTCATTGTCCTAATTTATTTCTTATACATATAATTTAACATTTAATATTGCTAAGCAGTTAGACTAGTAAAAGATTTCAAGGCAATCAGCATTATAATATAGAAAATTATCAACCGATTCATATAATTAGGGTGATCAAAGTTATATTTACATTAGATTTTACAATGTTTAGTTTTGTACATATAAGATTTTAAATTTAAATAGACTACAATTTATCTGAAAGCGTTATTTAAGAACGAGAGAACTTGTATTAAAAATTTTTATATAAATTTAAAAATATTTATGATAAAAATAATTTGACAGTCGATGAAATTTTTAAAATCAATTTTGACAGATTCAGATCATCATTAACAATGTATAATTCTAACTGGAGTTCAATTGAACACAGAAACTTTATTCCAATTGTTAAAGCACTACTGTTTTCGAAAGTATTATATTGACTAAAGAAGCGCAAATATTTTCCTTGTTTCTTTACTAGATTAACTTAAAAGTATAATTGTGAATGCAGGAAATAATTAATTATTTTAATCGGTTGCATCATAGTCAAGTAAATCCATTTGTTGTAAAACACATTATTCCTTGACTCAAATTTGGTTATCTTCAAACAAATAATATTTCTAAAGTTACATGTCTTTTAAACTAGTATATAACTGTTAGGAATTCAAATGATTAAAATTATTTTATAATTTTCATTCACTTTAGTATTCATTTCAATTTTGACTATAGATAAAAATTAACCAGGGGAAAACATGGGTCAATAATCGCAATAACTATGAATTAATCCAGTGGTGGCCAACCCAAATCAATCGAAGGGCCAAAGTTTCAGATAAAATACTATCACGGGCCACAATAAATTCCATTTAAATAAATATAACTCGTTTTTACGATTCAAGTAAACTTAGCATCATTTTTTAAATTAAAAACATGCTTTAATTCGAATATGAATTCTAAAAAAGACAATTATTGATTTGAATGTTTAAAATTGTGTTCCGGCCCACATCAAAACGCTTCGCGAGCTACCGGTTGGCCATGGCTGAATAATCAATGCTTTTCTCCTTCTATGACTCCAAGAAAATTTGGCTCATTGTGTAAAAGGTCAATTCGTATTATAATTATATAATAATGAATATCTAGTTTCATTGTAATACTTAAAAAGGTTTACTTTTTTGGACAGTTACTGTGATTTTTTGTAATGAGATATTTTGATAAATTATTAGAAATAATATGCATCAACTGATTTTTATTTTGAGAATGTAAGCCCGTTTTCACATTATTTGAGATAAACAACAGGTATTTCGATACGAATCAATCATGATGTTGTAGATGTTATAGTATAACTTTAAATTTCTTCAGTCCTTTAAAAGACTCCTTCAAATTGGTAATTAAAATTTTTCAAAACTGACTAGTGTCCATTATTTGACTATCATTTTTTTTCGATAGTATGCATAAACAGGATAGACAGGTTGCATCCGGATTATTATTATAGAATGCCATTAACAAACCATGAGAATAGGAATATTTTTTGTATATTTATTATTGAAAATAGATCTTT
The DNA here is from genome assembly GCA_959609185.1 of Schmidtea polychroa. Taxonomy (NCBI): domain Eukaryota; kingdom Metazoa; phylum Platyhelminthes; order Tricladida; family Dugesiidae; genus Schmidtea; species Schmidtea polychroa. The sequence continues at coordinate 83,505 of CAUHTR010001141.1, forward strand.
GCATCAGTGCTTATACTAGCACCTCTTTTGTGGATTTGAATGAGTCGACAAATCTTTCATTGGTGTGGGATTTATTTAGTAGAAAACGCATGGATCTAATAATATTTATATCACTAGCGTTGCTAGTTTTGAGAATCACAAAATGCAATAAGACATAAGATGGATTTGTGATTCAAAGAACAAATTATTATTTATTTATATATTCTAAAAGATTTCTTCTAAAATATCTTTGAACTTTAATTTGATTAATTTTAATTATTACTTAACAGTGAGGGAATTAATCGATGGTTTTGAATATTCACTATAAGGTCCAAGAAGATCATAGAAAATCAAATTATTTCGTCATTGTACAAGTTCTACGATCTACGCTCAACGCAACTTCAGTGTTGAAAGGTTAGAATTCACGTTTAAGTTAAAAAGGAACATTGCTAATAAACATTTAATTGTATTTATCAGATTACATAAATTTTTGTATATAATATTTAATTAAGTTTTATAATTTAAAAATAAATTATAATATATTAAATATTAAAATAAATTAAACAGCATCGCGGCAGCACCAGAACTTTCAAGAGCTCATATTAAAGGATTTATGGCAAGACGGGGTAATGGTTTTTTCTGGACGATATATTATATTTATTAACACAATGAAGAACACTATAAACTGTTGGACAGAGTATTGCAGAAAATCGCAGACTAAACTAAGAATTAATCACAAAAATGTAAAATACTGAAAGCGAAGTGAATTGGATTTATAGAAAGGGTACACTGCATACTAACGCAGACATGTATCGAGGAAAACGGTGGCATATGTGTACAATGCCTTATGGAACACGATAATCCTAAAATGGGAGAATGAAAACCAGATTGTTACATATAATGACTGAAGACAAAGAAAGGAATGGCAAAGGAATAGTGATGTAATAGAGAAGATTAAAAATAAAATAGAACGCAAACGAGTTGAAGGTTATAATAGAAGATAAATTGAAAATAATATTGAAAAGATTAACGAATTTATACCAAAGATAAAAGATATGATACCAGAGAGACAAAGAAAGGAGAATGATTAACAAAACATATCTATTATTGTGCCTGCTGAGTTGACAAAGTTATTAAATACTACAAACATTTCGATATGAGAGATCTAATAAAGGAAGTATAAACGACAATATCAAATTGCGAATCGTGCCAAAAAGTTAAAGTTGTAACTACAAAATGAAAGAGAAACCAAAGTACTTGAAGCATCCGAACCTTTCGAGAAACAGTATATGGACATCTTTGGCCGCATGAAAGAACTTTAACAGGAATGGAGATACATTTGCGCAATAATCGACCATTACAGCAAATACATCTCGTTTAACAGCATAAATAACAGGATGAAGAGACAATTGAGAGATATTGTTAAACAACTGGATTCCTAAAATTTGAGGCACCCAAGAACTACATGTAGATTGCGGGAAAACATTCGAAGCTAATAGAATAAGAATATAAGCAACAATACAGGGTTCGAGATAGTGTATTCGAGCCCATATCATCATAATACGAATGGAATATTCAAAGACTATTCCGAACAATAAGATATTTATTAATGCTCACTGAAAGACGGAAATACAAAACTGGCAGACCTTATCCCAGATATAAATATATACATTCAACGCGACAATCCAAAAAACAACGGGCGTAAGTCAGCTGAAATTATTTTTGTAGGAAATTGATAGATCGAAATGGTATACTGATAGTATGAACCAACAGGAACGATATCGCATTGAAAATTGAAAGTAAAAGACGAATGACGAAACAAGAACTACAGAGGCTGGATGTTGGAGACAAAGTGTTAATCAAACGAGAAATACGAAACAGGATCAAGATAGATATGAAGAATCATACTAGGTAACAAAACGAATACAAATCCTAGTTATATGCTGAGAGATAAATGGGAAGTCTTTAATCAGGAATATTGAAAAGAATAAAGAATTTAAAGAAGGTAGATGAAAGGGTGATAAGTCACGTTTAAGTTGAACGGAACCATTGGCTAATAACATTTAAATTGTATTTATCAGATTACATAATTTTTTATATAATATTTAAATTATAAATTAAAGTAAATTTAAAATATAAAATAAATTAAATATATTAAATATTAAAATAAATTAACCAGCATTGAATCAGCATCAAAATTAAAATAAAAACCCGCAGATTTTATTTGGTAATTTTATTAATTGATTTTATGGATATTGAAAATGAATTTGATGTTGTTGCGGCTATCAAGTGTCAGCACTGTTTGTTTTATATTCACTTATCAGTACCCAGGCTCGATACAGAAAATTTTGTCGAAACATAGATAAGTTGCGAATTCTTTTATCTGATAATCAAAAAATTGATAAATTATCACAAAATCCTTTTTCGTTTGCTTTTAATGTATCTCAATACATTTAAATGAAGAGTATAAATGTACAATGACAAATAGAGAATTTTCTACTTTATAAAAGCTTTATATTAATACCACTGGCATTTTATATAATTGCTCCGAAATAACAATACATAATTGACTTGGAACTGTTTTATTATAGTAAAAAATACTTCCAGTTAATTTTGGTATCGATTTAAATTAAGTTTACTCGTATAATAATTTTACAAAAGAAATGTTTGGTTTAAATTAAATGAATATGAACGTTTTACTAAATGAATTTTAGAGATCTCAAATAATATAATTTTAAGATTTCCTTATTATCATTCGCGTCACCCAGTGCCACGTTTTAGAAGGCTTTAACACAAAAATTCTCTACGGCTCACAGAAATTTTAACTTAAAAAAATATTTTTATGGCTTCATTCTTATTTCATATAGTTTTCTTGCAAATTCTACAATGTGAAATTATAGATTTAAAATTATTTGTATATTATTTTAATAAATAAAATATTATTATAATGACATGATATTAAAAGAAAATCAAAATAATTTTTTCTGAAGACAAATTCTAATTCAATTTAAGGAATTCACTAGAAATTTGGCCTATATTTATAACATATAGAATATTTTAAAATTTTTTTCAATGATTTTAAATTAATGTCATGGTCATTCACCTTTTGTAAGCATTTTCAATTCATAATTGAATATTTTAGGTATTAAATAACGACCTATGGCGATAAATTGGTAAAACGAGAACACTGAGAATTTTGGTTAATTTAGACAATCGAACGAACAAGTTTTTGTTTCAACTAACCGACCTTTGTATGATATAATAAATTATGGTCTTTGGAGTATGTTTGAATATTCGGCGATCAGGCTAAAGCATAATTTACCGTGCTGATTCAAGAAAGTATATCGTTTAATCACTTGTCTAAATATGTATTTATTGTCGTTTAATACTAAAATTTATTAGGGCATAGTAATAAATTAAAAATAAAACTAACATAAGATAATAGAACAATAATTTTAAAATTGTTAAGAAATATTTAGCTTGAAAAATTATTAGCTTTTTTGTTTTTAATGTGCAATATTTATTATCTGTGAAAAAGTATAATTATTAAAAATTATTTTTTTCTCATTTTCTAAACAAATGCCGAATTTCTTTAAATTAATAATTGAATAAATAGAAATTTATTTGTTTATTTATGGAATCATCAAACATTTTTATGTGCATGCAATAATATTATACAAATTGAATAAAAATTCTAGAAATCAATATTTTAAATACTAGCACTGTTGATTAAATTTTTATTTAATTAACCAAAAATAAAGAGAATCAAAATGAAATCTCATTATATTATGATTATTTAGTAAATTTATATTTAAAAATTTGGTGAAATGATTGATTACTGAGAAAATGTAAATTATTCTCAATTCTAATTAAGAATCAATATCCAGAAAACAGAAATTATTTAATTTTAAGCTTCATTTATATTTCGATCAATGTTCTTTATATATTTAACAAAAGTTTTTGACACTACTTAATAATTGAAAGACCAGTGCTGAAAACTTTTGTTAAATAGGAAAAGTCTAAATGAAGATAAATGAAATCTAAGTAAAAAAAAACGGGGGAAAAGATAATTAATTATATTAAACTTTAATAATAGTTTATAAAAACAAGTAATAGACATTAGCGATCATGATACACTAGTTTCATAAGGCGGGCCAAATATTGTGTTGCATTAATTATTATCTTTTGCCATATGCACATAAATGAAATATTAATAATAATTATCTACAATTCGATCTTTAACCATAAATCTAGTATTTTTTTGAATGATGATCCCAATTTATAAAAACAAGTATTTGACATTAAGAGACCATAAAAACTTAAAATTATGATATAAATATTTTTATAAATAATTTTAACATTTCCAGAAAATTTGTCATATTGGGAAAATTCGTAGATAAAATTACAGGTAAATATTACATAATTTTCAACATGTTTAATGCTTAATGAAATTTAATTCCGATAAAAATGTCATTAAATAAATATTTATTAAGAGAATTTCATTAAACAAATTGTATTATTTAATTACCAATTTGTAATAATATTAATTAAATTATTAAATTAATTCATTTATTATAATAGTAAAATCGAGTGATTTGATTGGATAAATCCTTGAGTATTCTAAAATAATCGCAATATATCTTTTTTATTTAACAAAATGCATGAGATATGTAAAATAATTAATATTTTAATTATAAAATATTTGTTTATATTTAATAATTAATTTTAAAATTTGTTAGTTTGCACTAATTGATTTTTACTGATTAGTAAATGAAATTGTATTTCAATTTTATCATTTATTTATGTC